>JAGTTH010006750.1:0-44924 GCA_022606485.1 Agraylea sexmaculata | reverse complement strand
ATGGGTTCAAATCCCGCTTAAGTCAGAAAATTTTAAATTGAATTGATCGGTTATCCCGATCTGTCGGGACTGATATTTATAAAATCACGATCGATCGTCTTGATCCTGGTTTACTCTAATTTCCTATATTGTAAGGTAAATACCTATTATTAAGTCGGTGACCTGTTTAATTAATAATAGTTAAGATCACCGACAGACAATTGATTAATACGTTTTTGTGTCTAAAAAATAATTTGTAAAACCTTTCCAAACAGCCTTCAATATGAACAAATGCTAGTTTGACATTATAATTATTATTATTTTACAAGACGTTAACTTTTTTCGTTTCTAAAACAAACGGGCAAAGGTAAAAAAAACTTAGTTTATATTTATTATCAGATCAGTTGTAAACAATCTTGATGGGAAATAATGTTTTATATCAAATAATCGATAAGTGCAATAAAGTGAATTTTTAGATGAAATTTAATATAATCAAAAATTATTCCTTGTTATATAGGTGTAATAATTTTAATAATTGTCAAAGTTGACTAAAATTGAATATCTTATTCATTTGTATAGATTGGGAGTAGGGAAAAGGGTAGTGATTGGTCACACCTTTATACAATGATCGTGAATTAATAATTTTTAGTGTCCTTCCTTGCAAACATTCTAGTAAGAACCCACCAAAGGAAGAAATATTAAAATAAATTGTATTGTTCTAATTTATCAGTTTTTAATGATTACAAAGTTGATTGATACTTCCACGCATTTCCCGTTATTAAATAGAAATTAGTTATATAAAAATAGATTTGTTAAATAATCACATGTTCGTAGTGAGAATTCAAACAATTGAATATTACGATTTTGTTTATCAATAGTCCATTCAATTCATTGTCCACATATATAAAAATATTTTTGTGTATGTTTATCAATTATTTTAATAAAAAAATCCTTTGAAATATGACGCAGTTAAATATTCTATTCATAAACGATCTAATTATTCAATTCTTTTCAAACATATAATATTTTATCAAAACAAATTGAATTATAAAGATTTTGTACATATGTATGTAATGATCGACAGTTTGAATTGTTGAGCTTTTTTGTGAAAGTATTAAATAATAAGTTCAATACATGAAAAACATTTGTTCTAAGGCGTCTTTGATTAAGATCTCTTTTCTACGTTAATATAACTCATTGTTTTGTTGAAATATAATGAAGTTATCTGTATCGGCAGGTTGTAAAGCAGTATTTAATGTATGAAGGTATAATGCACGGAAGATGTAGTGTCTGGTAATGCAAAAGTTCATCAATTCTATTTATAAAATGTTGTCGACGAATTTATATTTAGATAAATGTTCGCCGAGTTGCCTACAATTAGGCGTACTAATTATTCATACAGATGCAACATAATAATCACTGCACTCTTTGCCTCTTGTATGTATACGTGAGAAACCTTACTAATTATAATAATAATGAAATTTTGATTAAAAAATAATTTTTCAATAGTTGGATTTGCTTTTGATTGCATCGTCGGTCTTCTCTTTATTGACATTTTGAATCTTACCATACACTTTTGTTGCACTGAATGAAAAATATGCATTAAATATATTCACATATTTATAATTTATTATATGAATAATTAAATACTTTGAAATTGTTAAAAACAAGACAAAAATTTTCTAAACAAAGTAAGTTATCATCGTAATGAATCAAATCCCGCTCAAGTCAAGAATTTTTCAATTGATTTAATCGGTTATTACGACTGGTAGATTGGGAATAATATTAATAAAATCCCGATCGATCGTCTTGAGCCAGGTTTACTCTGATTTCCTGGATTGTAAGGTAAATACTGAGGCGATTATTAAGTCGGGCAGAGCCGCTCTGTCGGTGAGCTGTGTAACTAGTAATAGTTAAGATCACCGACAGACAATTATCACGTTGTTGTGTATAAAAAACCCTCTCAAAAAGACCCTTTCCATAAGTAAAAAAGCTCTTCGGAGCGTAAATAAATAAATAAAAAACTGTGATTTGCGAGGCTACAAATACTGTAGTCATGAGTTCAAATCCTGCTCAAGTCAAGCATTTTTAAATTGATTTCATCGATTATTACGACTGGAAGATCAGGAATAATATTAATAAATCCCGATTGAACGTCTTGATCGAAGTTTATTTTGATTTACTGTACTGTAAGGTAAATACTGATTATTGAGTCGGTGACCTGTGTAACTAGTAATAGTTAAGATTACCGATAGACAATTAATTTACATGTTATTGTGTCTAAAAAAATATTTGTTTAATCCTTTCCAAAGAGCTTCTCATCAATATGGATTTTGTATAATAAAAATATATATACAATCCAAACAGTTATAAATTTTGGGTATTCGGATTATAGAGACTACAGGGGCGGAAAAAAATTTCAGATGGAGGGATAAATTCAGGGATGAGATATAAAAATATTACAAAAAAAAAAAATAATCTAATGAAGGCAGAGGTACTTTTTTAAATTCAGGTATTAAGTTGTAATTGTAACATTAAAAAAGTGATTTTTTGGAAAATTGTTAAAAAATATTAGAATAGTATAAATAAAAAACCGTAGTATTAATAAAATCCCGATCGATCGCCTTGATCCAGGTTTACTTTGATTTCCTGTATAATAATTTTAATAGTTAAAATCATCAATGAATTATCACGTTGTTGTGTTTAAAAAATCAAATTTATATAAAAACTCTCTCTAAAACCTTCCAAGGAGAATATAAATTAATAAATAATTGTTGTGATTGGTAAATTAGATCGCATTTATTTAAAAAAATGTGGCATTTGCTATTTGAGAACTTGAAATTTTAAGCTTATTATTTTGATGCCAAATCCAGTTTATTAAGTAAATACGTTGTTTGTAATAAAAAAATAACATCTCATTTAAATGTCCTGAATTTGTGAAACCATTTGAATCAATCAGATTGTATATTTTATATACACAATATCCAATTAGGTCAATTACAAAGTTATAAATAGCTAGCTACAAATATCAAGGTTGTGTGTTCGAATCCTTCTCGAATAAAAAAAATAAAATGAATGAAATCGGCAATTGCGATTGAGGGATGATATAAAAAAAACGATATGAAGTCGGAAGTTAACCTGTGTAATTAATTTACACAGATAAATACCCCGGGGCATAGAATATGAGGATTAATATTATACAATAAGAATTGTGTGTGTTCTTATTAATAAATACAGCATTTCGAAAACCAGACAGCGTGGAATTTTTAATAAAGGGGAATATTTACTCGTCGGAGAAAATGTTTTGTTTTGGAAATATTTACATTGCATCTGTTCAATTGGGGGGGAATGTGATGGTTTTATTAAATTGTATTTTCACATACCTGCAATAAGCAAATTGTTTTATGAAAAATTCAATTACACATCGTCTTGTTCTTTTTGAAAATGTCAAATAACGTACGCAGTACACGCTTGTAATATATAATTTGTCTCCAAGTCACATTCTTCATGTCTTTCAAAGCTTTGAAACATTACAGAATGTGAAGGATCAGAATTTCCACCCTCAGCAATCTCACTTTAAGTATATTGGTCTTGTTGTTTTGAGAGGATATCCTTTAAATTCGAATAATTGACGTGTTTATTTGATTTTTACCTTAGTAAGATATGAATTATGTTTTACGTTTCAATTTAATTGGCTAGTTTCGTAATGATGGAAGTTTAATTCATTAAAATAGAGGAATTGTAATGCTTTTTTATAAATGACGAAGCTATTTTTTACCTTTACTTTATTAAAAATTATAGAACTTACTCACATACACGAGTTACTACCAGATATGTGTCAAGGTTAAACGAATATTATAGTATTCTAGTCTAATTTCATCATTCAGGACATTCATCTGGATGTATAATAATAAGATCGCGGACCAAGTAGACGAATCTGGGTGAGACAACACTAATTGTTTAAGCGCATTACATTGTTACCTCTGTTAAACTCACCTGCTTGGTCCACCATCTTTATATTTGTACATGCTGTTATATGGCCTGCTAATATATTGGTGGTATTATGATTTAATTGAACGCAATCTTTATATCGCTTCATTGCATTAAAAATTCGTATTATTACGGATATTTAATAAGAGAATTCGGATAAGATTAATCTGCAAAAAAATATTTTTTCCTTTATAAATACTACTAATTTATTATATATATATATATATATATATATATATATATATATATATATATATATATATATATATATATATATATATATATATATATATATATATATATATATATATATATATATATATATATATATATATATATATATATTATTACGCTGGTAACAAAGTATTTAATATTTACTTTATTGTGACACAAGTATTTATCACAGTATTTATCGGGAAACTCGATTTAAATTTATTTTATTTATAGTTTACTTTGAAAATTCAAACATCTTCTGAATGATAAAATAAACAACTCATTATCGTCCAATTAAAAAAACAAAGTAGAACACAAAAAAAAAACATTAAACAAATTGAAGAGATCAATTAAAATTACCCTAGTATGAAATAAACACCCACTCGTCTTCCATAACGTATATTGTAAATGGTATTTCAGACTAATTTCGATTGATGTTTATAAATAAGCAAAGATCTTTTGTACTTTTATATCATCGAAACCGGTGGCTAATTCGATGTTTTTTTTGTAGTAATTATTTGCTTGAATTTTCTTATTGTTTTTTTAAACAAAATAAATCACCGTTCTCATCGTCTCTAAGTGTTTTACCCCTCGGGCTATTGTGTTCGTTTTCGATAATGTTATTTACATTTTTATTTTAGACTCACACTCGCAAATTTTCCTTACATTCCAACTTCAAAGAGACTTCAGCCTGTTGTTGACATCATAACGATCTGACGACAATCAAAACACCAATTTCGTGTTTAATCCTATATAAACTACATTCATTCACAAATGTACTGAATTCCTGCTAAATATCACCGACAAAATCATAAAAATAAGAGCATTTAGTTAAGTATTTATTGGAAAAATAATACCCTTTTACGTGACAATTGCGTATGAACGAATGTTATTTAATATATTATAAAACAGAACGTGTGTAATTTTAAAGAATGACACGTTTTCACAAAATGCAATAGTTGTTCCATTTTAAATAAATAATCAAAGGCTTTATTTAGTAATTCATTTTTTATTTTGTGCTCTTGACTATCGATAATATACGTATGTATTTTCATTTTAATAATCACATTTTAACAATCTTACAAATTCTTACATTTGAGTATTTGAAGATGACCCCATGTTAGTAATTAAAAGTATATTTAGACTCATGAAAACAATGTATGTATTATCGAAAATAGTATAATAAATATTTTGATTATGGAAGTCAACACGATCAAGTATTTTATAAATTGTATGTATTTTTTGTTTAAAATCGATAATGAATTAAATGTGACTTAATTTGACTACAGAATTGATTCATACACGGATTGTAACACGTGGATGCATTTTTTATCATTCATAGTTACATTTGTTTGTTATTTAATTATTAATTTTAAGTAATACATAGTATTAATTTAGCCAGATAGTCAGAATAGAAAGTAGTTGTTGATTAAAAAAAATAACATTTTTGCACGCCTTTTTTCCATTTGCGGCGTATGCACATTTCGATTCTAAATATAGATACCTATGTATATATGTATAAAGGTGCTTTTGTCGCTCGTACTGTTTATCTGTCACTTATCTTTTACTTAATATGGTAAAGTGCGTCATTATGAGTTGCTTGATATATTCGATGACAAATAATATGTCACTATTTACATGATCAGTGTTTTTGTAAGAAAAATCGTGTCGGATTTTAGGATGGAGCTTTCTTTGAGAGGGTTTTCATACACAACAACGTGTTAATTAATTGTCGGTGATCTTCTTAACTATTACTAGTTACACAGGTCACCGACTTAATCAGTATTTACCTTACAATACAGGAAATCAGAGTAAACCTGGATCAAGACGATCGATCGGGATTTTATTAATATTATTCCCGATCTCCCAGTCGTAATAACCGATCAAATAAATTTAAAAAAGTCTTGACTTGAGTGGGATTCGAATCCATGATTAGTCCACAATCCACAGTATTAGTAGCCACGCGTCTTATCCCCTGAGCTATCACGCTGGTATGTGTATAATATGCGCATGCACTAGTTCCAAAGTGTGAACACAATACGCACGACACTTCTATCTGGACCGTTTTGTCAAATATTCAATTAAATTCGTACAATAGTTGTGAATATACGAGCATCAGTTTAGCACATATAAAATTCATTTCATTAAACATTATAGGGAATGTGGCAATAAAAGGTCGATTGCATCAAATCTGATACAATTTGCTATATTTGTCCAAATAACTTATAATATTAATATTTTATGGGCCATCCGAAAAGATGTTTTTCTAGGATTTATATAGTAAGTATACGTATAATATGCGCATGTAGTAAAAAATATGAATACTACTTCTATAGATGTAAATTCAATGGGTCTGGGCAAAAATTTTAACTGGAATACTCTTCTTCGTTAATCAAGTTATTCATGGCTTATGACTCGACCTTTGATACACTTCTTCCAGATTATATTCCAAAGGTTTCAGACAAAGGCAAGCTTGTCTGACGATTCGGAGATAAGAATGAACCCGATGATGTCATAAAGTCAGCAAGCCATCTACTTCTGGAGTAAAGTTGTTTTGATTTCTCATTATTAAATAAATATCGTGACGCCTTCTCTATTGAAGGGAGTCCCTTTGTAAGGTTTGGACAGGCCATTGTGGTCTTTACGGGAGAATATAGTGGTTTCCCATAAGTTATGTCTATTGTTTTTCTAAAAAAAATTGTGTCGAAAGACCGCGTATGTGTGAAGTACATGTATAATATGCGCATTTTTTCACAATATGGTCATCCAAATTCGACGTCATAAATTTAAACATTTCACAGATCTCCATCAAGGCATATTCGTATGTTTTTTTTGGAGCGTCTCCAGGAAAATTTGGGTGTTTTATGTAATGAAATATCACGTTTTGCGTATACGCGGTTATTATTCCGAGTACAAGGGTTGTGCAAAGCAAAGTTACCAAGAATCGACTAGTTGCTCCAATTAGTTAATGGATCACGTTTTATTTATAGTGAATGGTCAAAGTGAGAAGAGAGGATTGCTTGCATAATGTGTACAGGCAACAAGCCAACTAAACTAACACTCTTCTGGACATCGATATCAATCATTACTGTTCGATTATAACAATATTTCATAGGCAAAGGGGGTTAAAATAAACCTAAATTAACGTGGGGATGATATGGCTATATATTTCAAATAAACATGCTCAAGTGGCAACTAATTGATTCATATTATACCACCATCGCTCATAGTTCAGGGGATAAAAAGCGTGACTATAAATACTGTGGTCATTCATGGGTTCAAATCCCACTCAATTCAAGAATTTTTCAACTGATTTGATCGGTTATTACGACTAGGGAATAATATTAATAAAATCCCGATAGATCGTCTTGATCCAGGTTTACTCAGATTTCCTGTATTGTAAGGTAAATAAATACTGAGTATTAAGTCACCAATGAATTAACACGTTGTTGTGTCTAAAAAAACCAAAATTTGTAAAATACTTCCCAAAAAGTGTTATTTTTTTAATATTATTTTCAATTATCAGAAAATTACGAAACTATATTTAAGCTAAATACCAAATTAGGTACTGCATTATGTGGATAATAAAGCTCATAGTGAAGACATTTAAAATTACAGTTAAACTAGATTACAAACGAGGGTTGTTTATATTTTATGTATCAATTGATAATTTTAATAAAAACAGGACGTTCTCGTCATATTAAATACTATTTTTTTCTTTTAGAAAAATGATTTGATCGGTTATTACGACTGGGAGATCGGGAATAATATTAATAAAATCCCGATCGATCGTCTTGATTACTCTGATTTCCTAACCCAGTAGTAATAACTAATCAAATAATTTTATTTTTGACTTTAGTAGGTTGGAACCCGTGACTGTAGTATTTGTAGCCACTCGTCTTACCATTTATCTAATAATAATAAGCCCTGTCATTGAATATTTATCGGAATAAAAACGGCAGTTGCTATTAAAATGCGTATTTTTTTATTCAAAGAAACATAAATAAATGTATTGTTTTAGTATTCATTTATAGGATTTTATCGGATAATCTAACAGATATATACATATTTAAATTTTGTATTACAAAGTAAACATTTCAGCGAGACACTTTTAAATGAGTTCGATTTTTTTCCGAATAACATAAATATTCTATCACAGCGGAAACCTATTCGCCTGTGAGGAAAATCTGAGTAATTTCAATGATAATAAAATGGTTTGATCTTACAAATAGTTAATAAATATGAGTTGAGGGTATTTGATTGAATTTAAAAAAATCGGCTTAATTCACATTTTATATATTTAGCTATAAAATGAACTAATTCGATTACTTAAATTTTCTTATTAAAAATAAATTTTATGTGGATTTATTGGATGATATGAGAGAATTGTTTCGAAGTGTTTTTTTATCGCATACATATTTTACGATATGTAATATATTTAAAAAGTGAACATTTACAAATAAAAATAGATATTTCAGGATATGTGACAATGAAACCGATTCGCGGTGCGAAAAATGTCCTTTTAATGGCAAAAACTTAAAATTAAAATTTAACCTAACATCACCGTGGCAAGAAAAGTTAAGTGCTTACGTCAGTTCACTTCTGCGCGTGTCTACTATTTGTAGAGCAAATGTAAAAATTTAGACATGTTCATTGAGATACCAATGGCCGTGATTGCCTACACTTTAACACTATAATATTAATTAAATATCGTGACGCCTTCCCTATTAACTGGAGTCCCTTTTTAAGGGGTTGGCCAGACCACCTTGTCCTTATACCCACTGGAAAATATAGTAGAGTTTCCCAGGCCACCACACAGCAATGAGTCCCTCAGATCTAGTAGATCTACAAGTGACTTAATTTTCGTCAGTGCTATTTTCGTCACTGGTCTTTGTTTTTTCGCTAAGCTTTTCTCGCCCTCACATGTAGGCCGTTAAGAAAAAAAAATGTTCAAGGTAGTTTGTTTCTTCCTCCTCATCAGAATATTCAGGAAATGAGTTAGTCAAATAAATTCGATTCACGAAATGTTGCAATTTATTCCTTCTCGCTAACTGTGAAACCCTCGCCCACATGTTTAAGATCTCCTTTATCTCACTTATAAAAACAACCTTCTCTTATAATATCCTTCAGAATCTCAGTATGCTGTCTGAAGTTATTTCAGACAAATAGATTTCCTCAACCGATTCCTCGTATCTCGAACAAAAAAATTGCTCGCATATCGTCGTATCTCGAAAAACTCGTATGTAGGGACACTCATATGTTGAGGTATCAATACCGTGACGCCTTCCCTATTGACAGAAATCTCTTGTAAGGGGTTGCTAGATCTACCATGTGACACAAATGGACAAATTAAATATTGTCATACTAAGGGCCAGTTTCTTCAAGTTCAAGTGTTAAATCTAGAGCTAGTTTCACTCGGCGATTTACGCGTCAAATGGTTTTTTTCAAGATGTAGCTCGTGCTACCAACTGTCAAATCACAGGTCGCCATTGGTGCCGAACGCGCTGAAGAAACTGAATATTTGTATATGACACGAGATTCGTACAATCTCTTGCAACGACTCGAAGAAACTGGACCTATGTTAGTGACGTCACCAATTAAGCTATCAGATATAACGAAGCGTGGAACAACCGGACCTTGGTTAAACGATATATTTTTGAATATTCTGACGTAGCTAGGTCAAGGTCTGGACGGACGGGTTAGTCGCTGCGGTTGTCGAGGGATAATAATATTTTTTTCCACGCACATACGTTGTTTTTTTTTTTTTTTTTGCAAAGTCCGACCGATTATTCGGTTACGTGTTGCTTGGGCCAAGGTGTAAAAATATCTCGAGGAGTTAGTGCGAGAGGCCAATAGTGGTGGGTGGCACCGGGACCACAGTACACTCCCGGCCATACGCAAATCAACACCAGCTCTTTTCACAACCGAAAACACCCACAACTGTGTTCAAATTATTCAGCATACATACAAAGTTAAGGGCGCAACCCGCAGTGTAGTTATAGAAGGCTATCGGCGTGTTTGTGTGTGTATCGAAGTGCGTATTGACGCGCCACCCCCTCGCCATGAAGACAACGAATAAATAAAATGGGGGGCAATTGCTGCAAGTGTGATTCAAATAAAAAAAGACCTGTTGGATCAGCTGCTTCATCCACATATAGACGAAGGTATATTTCAAATAATTACAATATGAAAGAGCCTATAAAACAACAAATACAGGATGGACTTGAATTAACTGTGACTATTTTAGGGGGTGGTAGGGTATCACCTTAAAAAATCAAAGTATTTAATAGACAAAATACACACGAAACAGCCACTACTGAGTACTTCACAGAAACCATTCGATCCCAAAAGCACTATTAATATTTTCAATTATTTTTTTATTAATAATTTTCACTTCACGGTGGACTTGAACTAACTAGGGCTAATTGCTTAACTTCTAACGTATTTAACAGACACATTACTGCATACTTCTCAGAAACAGCCCACTCCAAGATGGCGGCACAAACTCGATTCCAAAAGCACGAAATATTTTATCACCCTCTAGAATATTCTCTGTAGGATATGATGGGATTTTTTATAGTGCTATTGGAATTGAGTTTGGGGCCCCATCTTAGAATAAGCTGTTTCTATGAAGTACTCAGTAATGACTGTAGCGTGTCTATTATGTTTGTTAAAACATATTTCATATTTTGAATGAAATTTTAATGTTATTTTTCGCTTTTATTTGCGATACCCTACCATCTCCTAAAATATTATCAGTTGATTTAAGTCCACCCTGTATATACTTATATATTTAATTACCTATTTTGAGCGAAAAAATATTTGAATTTTAAAAATATCATGTGTGGATTAATTCCATAGTCAAATAATTTTTAATCCATCTATTTAGTTAAAACATACTTGCAACTTAGTTTTAAAAACCTGTTTGTTTGTAACGCTTGAAATACTATACGACAACTCGTGTCACACTTATTTTAACACCACACAATTGAAAAATAACAGACTTTTCACTATTAACTTTACGACTTTTCTGTGTTACATATGTATTGTGAGTTTTCTCCGGCGTTTTGTCAAATCAAAAAAGATATTTGTATTGTATTCTGTAATTTGGCCATGATGAACCCAGTCAAGGTTTATTGCATTATTTAGCTTGTAAACAACAAAACAATTCGGGCCGTATTCAATATAATAGTGTTATGAGAGTGTGTGCGTGCGGCGCGTGTGCGTGTACGAGCTCTAGTCTATTCGTACACATACGGTTCACTAATTGAATAGGGCCCTAAGTGTCACTCTCATTTAAATGTCGCCATATTGAAACCGTGCATTGTTTCAACCATATTTTTAACCACACAACTCATTGCAAAAATAAATTGTTTCTTATGTTTGTAGAGCAAATATTGAATATATTACCAAAGACAGTGATTTGTCACATTGAAATATTATTATGTTAGGATATCAGTGATTTGCCGTACGTTATTCAGTGGTTACACACTGCGATTTACTCATCTGCCAGTGGATAACTACTCGCACATGATAGTAGCTTGTTTCCTGGAGGGCATTAAATGTAGTATTCAATATAATAGTGCAATAAGAGTGTGTTGATGAGTCGTACGTATACGAATAGACTAGATCTTTGGTAGTATTGGTGTACACTTATACGCACCGCATTACTCCTTTATTTGAATACGCCTCGAGAGATCTTAACTATTACTAGTTACACAGGTCACCGACTTAATAATCAGTATTTACCTTACTAATACAGGAAATCAGAGTAAACCTGGATCAAGACGATCGATCTGGATTTTATTAATATTATACTCGATCTTCCAGTCTTATTTTTTTACTTGAGCGGGATTTGAACCCTTAACCTTTGTATTGTACTATTATTTTGAATACGGCCCTAAAGCCCATAAAACACGTGTATTTTCCAAAGGCTTGTCTACATTGGGAGTCATTAAATTTGTTAAGCTTGGGATTCCTAGGCGTGCGTCGCCGTAAACGTACACCGTAAAGACGGTAATAGAGTTGCGTTGCTGTACTTTTGATCGGTTTTTTGTTAATTAGTGCCTAGACGAGGCATTAACTAACAAAAAACCGATAATAAGTGTAGCTAAGTAACTCTACTATCGTATCTACGGTAACGTATGCTTGGGAATCCATTACTTCGCGCCGTGTAACCACCGCATTAGGTTTTGCACATATATTCTACAAAATATAATGAAAAATAGCCGGTATATTCCAAGTAATGAATTGCGAATACAATGTAAATAAACAATCAATCATCTTTTCAATATTATAACTATGTTGTTAATCAGTTAAATGTTGCGTCATTGTATGAGAGTTGCGTCACTAAGAGATGACGATCCAAGGTTATTTAGGCCAATCTAACGGCCAAACTGTCACTTACCGGCGAAAGTATTGCAACATTACAATGGATTTTGGTTACATATTATTAATGAGAATAACTCGATGATATCATACTGGAGTTCTATGTCTGAGTTTCTTGTCAAATGTCTACCGTGAACGATAATAATTCGTTATATAAATAAGATTTGTCGCGCGTGGCGGATTACTTTTTTTTTCTTCTTCAAATCAGGGCCGTTTTGACCCTTATAAATTTCAGTGTTGTTATATTTAGAAGTGTCGTGTCTATTTGAGTGTGTTTTGTCATTTGGAATATACAGGAATAGATTCAGACACTTCTATATATATTGGGATTTCGGACAATGAAACACTGTCGTTATAAATATATACTACAAGTACTTAAGTGTTTTCTTATTTTAATGAACCATATTCAATATAATAGAGAGTGTGATACTAGTAAGCTTTGGTCTATTTGTACACACACTACTAATATTACACAATTATATTGATGATGACCAAGGGGCTTCTTTAGTAGTTGTCTTTATTTTTTTTATATAAATGTTTTAGATAAACACATCACGGACTTAATAATAGCCTCAATATTCACCTTAAAATAAAGAAAATCAGAGTTAATTTTAATTTGAAATCTATAAAAATATTATATTTATTATATAAATGTATAGAATTAAAAAAAAGTCCAACATAATATGTTACAAGGTGGTGTCTTATTTATACACGATAATACTATTAATTTTAAATAAATACAAATATATAAAGGGTATATTTTGGAGATTTTTTTTATTTATTTATTAAATCGATTTGTAATCGATATTAATGGATCAGTTTTGTAGGGCAAATCGCGTCTTGAGCAAACAGTTGATATCTTAAAATAAATCCAGCATTCCCCCGGCAAAGTACCTAAATATCGTAAATGTTTGTTTTGTAAATACAAAGTATAATTTTAAAATATTAGACAGGTCAACAACACAGCGTCCAAATGTAATAATAAAATAAAAGTATACGAAAGTGAAACTAGTAAATAGCAATTAAAAGGCCAAGAGGGCAGAGAAGAATATGTTTTAGGTTGTATTAAATTGTTTTTGATAAATTATATTATTTTTATTTATTATCTTATAATGGAAGTGCACCCTATCAAATTCACCAATTAATTGTTAGTGTGTACGTGTTGTCGATGTTTGTATCGAATCAAACCTAACCTATCTATATCAATATAAAATTATAATATTTTTTTCTAATTTTATGTGTTATCAACACAATATTATATATATATATATATATATTTATATATATATATATATATATAACTATATATATAAATATATACCATATATATATATATATATATAAATAAATGCAAGCAAACATTATAGGTTTGCTTGCATTTATTTTTAATATTAGCTTTTATTATATTTATTTATTTACATACGGACCAAGGGACTTTTTGAGAAGGTTTTGTTAAAAATTTTGTTTTTTTTTAGACCCAAGAACGTGTTAATTAATTGTCTGTTAGTGATCTTAACTATTACTAGCTTGGGATTCCAAGGTTTTTTGAGAATTGTCATTTATGATGCATTTCTTAAATATCTCTAATATTATTTTGAAATTAATGAATATTTTATGGTCATTTATAAAAAAATGTATTAATTATGATTAAATAATTATATAAAATATTATTTTTCTATCTGGCAACCCCGGGCTCGATACGTCACTGAGTTTCAATATTATTTTTTTTAGATATGTATTAATTGTAGTTAAATTGTTGAAAAGCAACATTTTTTGACGTTTCATACATATAGTTACCATACGGACGGCAAACGAATTTGCTATGAACCAGTACCACATTTCACACATATTAAGGACTATTTTCGCATATCTTCAATAATCAACAAATATATATCCAGTCTCACTACCAAATATTCGATTTTGAATATGTGGCTCAGTTCCATAAAGACTTTTAATGCTAATACTCTGATACATCTAGGACCATTTTTCTACATAGAGCGACTCTCTATATATTATATATTTATAATTATTAAATATCTCTAATCGTATTTTGAAATTAATTTAATATTATTATCATTAAAATGCCCGTTTCTAGATTTCAGATATGTATTAATTGTAGTAAAATATATGAAATATTATTTTTCCATCTGGTAACACTGATGGTTGAGAGATCTGCACAGACATATAACATACACACACGTTCAACAATTATAGATAGTCAGTGTATCTTTTTGATGAATGATAACCGCATTTTTATAAATTGAAATAGCTTTCTTCTGGAGGACGTTTAGTTTTAGATGTGGCGCCGAAAGTGATAAACAAACCGACACTCGTCTTCTTGGACATTCTCCAAAGTCCTTCCCACCTGATCGGAATCATGTCTCATTTGCGAAACTCTTGGCATTCCATCATCATTCGGTGTAAATATTCTCAAACTTGACATTATTACAAACACAATCGACATTCTAATCGGTTGGACATTATACATAATACATAATAGAGCCTGTAAAAGTTGAAGCCACTGAGACACTAGAAACACAAGGGGGAGATTTGTAGACTAATTATTAACATAGAAACACAAAAACGTAATTGGTCACACTAGATTTTAGGGGCTGGTAGGGTATCGTAATAATAATTGAAAAAAAACAATAAATCAATTTTTTTACTAATTAAAAATATTCATGATGCCCTATATTATTTCTTATATATATATATATATATATATATATATATATATATATATATATATTTATAATAAATTAGTAGTATTTATAAAGGAAAAAATATTTTTATGCAGATTAATCTTATCCGAATTCTCTTATTAAATATCCGCAATAATACGTATTTTTAATGCAATGAAGCAATATAAAGATTGCGTTCAATTAAATCATAATACCACCAATATATTAGCAGGCCATATAACAGCATGTACAAATATAAAGATGGTGGACCAAGCAGGTAAGTTTAACACAGGCGATATATATATATATATATATATATATATATATATATATTAAATTAAATAAATTAATAGTGCTTTCGGAATCGTGGTTGAACCACCATTTTGGAATCAACTGTTTCTGTACAGTACTCAGTAGTGACTGTCACGTGTGTATTGTGTCTGTTATATGTAAAAATAAAAATAAAGATATTTAATATATTGTTTTCTCTTATATTTGCGATACCCTATCACCCCCTAAAATATTTTTTGTTATTTAAAGTCCACCCTCTATATTATTAACAGTAGTTTCGTATTTTTTATTGCCTTTGTTAATTTTATTTTTTAATTCCCTGCTACTTAAAGGATATAACATAAATCTAAAAATATAATTCAAGTGTTTTTGAATCTTGTAAAAATGCGCAAATACAAAAATATGTTTTTTTTAATATCCAAAAATTCAAATAGAAATATTCGATTTTCCAAAAAAAATTAATAATAAAATGCTTTAAAATTTAACCCGGTTTTTGTAATCTTTTAGCCAAAGTTTGATTATCATTATTATTATATGTGGTTTATTTTTAATTGTACTGTTTAATGTTGAATAGATTTTTTATAATTATTTGTTTTTCATGTCCTTTTTATAACAACATAATTATTTTTAGTACTGGCGCACTGCATGGTTTGCCTTTATTTTACTACTTGAGATAAACATTATTTCCTAATTTACACCTCATTAAAAAATATAATAAAAATATTTTTATTCTTAAATAATGTCCGGTATGAATAGACACGAGAGAATTTACTTTCAAAGATGCGTTTTAAGAATATGTTAATTATTACAACCATAAGTACAAAAGAACATAAGTGTTTTTAATACTGGCGTACTACACGGATACTTTTTTAAATTTTTAATCATGATGGTAAATTTTATTTCATATACACCCCGTGGGACTTTCTTTAAAATATGTTACAAATTTTGGTGTTTTAAAAATAAAAACGTGTTAATTAATTATCTGTCGGTGATCTTAACTATTAATAGTTACACAGGTCACCGACTTAATCATCAGTATTCACCTAACAATCCAGGAAATCAGAATAAATCTGAATCGAGACGGTCGATCGAGATTTTATAAATATTATTTCCAATCGGATTTTTCTATTCGAGTAGGATTTATTTATTTTATATAATATGATGAGTGCAATTCAAACACTACAACATTTAATAATTTGGGTAGTGAAATAAAAATAATATCATAATAATTAATACTACTGAGAGTTATAGAACTAAGTAATTGTTATTTTAATGGTCACTGTATTCAGCAGTTATGTTGACTTAATTATAACACTTCAGTTATCCAGTGCATACACTTTATTTACGTTGAACTTCAGTATTCGCATTCCGTAGAAAATCCTTCCCGCATTGAAAATTATTCATTTTATTTACATATTATTATGCAAAAAAGATTGCCTGTGCGAGGCCGAGAATTTTTGAATTGATTTAAAGTCTAGACTAAAGGCGATGCTGATTTATTCTCATGTTTAAAGTTGTCTGAACGATTATATGAATTGATTTAAAATTTGGTTAATCGAAAGCTGCTGCTTAGTTCTGACTTGCAATTCTAAACAGTAGAAAAAGTGTGGCTTTAATACGAAACTGTACTGTAAAATAATATTATATACAATGTCTAGAAATTCAAGCTCGATTTTATTGTTATTATTAATAGAACTCGAACCAATGACCGCGTTATTTGTAGCTATGCGTTAATCCTCCAAGCAATTTATTATATTACTCTAATAATTTAATATATAAACAGTCTTCGTTAAAGAATTAATATTGGAATAGATGCTCGATTGGGGTGAGTCAATTTGATCCTGGATTCTGCTAATGGAACTTACAGGATTAAACAATTTGAGAAGTAATATGAGTTCTGGACATGAACATAATCAGCTTAGCAGTAAAGCTCAATTTTCAATTGCTCACAATTATAGAGCACTGTGCGGCTTACGTTTATATTTAATATGTGTTAAAATGTATTATTATTTTAAAATTTGCATTCAACTTTTGTCCCATGAATATAATAAAGTATGATAAGTGTAGATGTATATCATATAATGTTTTGTGTAAATATCAGTGTGTTAAAATAAAATAATATTATAATCGTGGCAGAGCTCGAATATGTCAAAGCACTTCATCACACCCACTTGGAATAGGTCTGATAATAAATCACGGCAATATTTTCCCTTGGCCACAGAGTTTGTTTGAAATTTTCAGCGTCTATCAGCGTTATTTTTTATGTGCGGTAATAATAAATATGTAGTCTGCATTTGAAATGTCACACAATCCTCTGAATGCTTATATTAAATTGCTGAAATATGAAAATATATTTTGTCTTCACATTTTTACAACAACATGGAAAACATTCAATGACGCACTTGGAAAAAAATTATTAAATAAGCGCTTTAGTGGGCTTTATTAAATATAGACAACCTTGGCAATTGAATTGGAAATTATATATGTTCATAATGAGAGTTTTGTTTTTATTTTTTTTAGGAGTCGTATAGAGAGTGGCTTGGAGTCCGCGTTAGGTTCTCCATGGGAAGCAGGAGAAGGCGGGGGAAGAGCCTGGGTTAGAGCTGCTGGTGGAGTACCCAGGACTTCAGCAGGAGTCTATGGAGTCAGAGCTATAAATGCTCATGGGGAAGCCAGGAGGAATCTTCATCTCAATGTTGGAGAAAGACCTCCACAGTTTGCCAGAAGACTTCAGGACTTGAACGTGAAAGTTGGCTGTCGAGTGCGCTTCCTTGTCGAGATACAGAGTTCATCTGAGTTTGAGGTAAAACCTTAAAAAACTATTAAATCAATTAATCAATTTGATGCTAATTTTAATATCGATTTCATCAGGTAACTTGGTATAGAAACGAAAGACGAGTTAGTGAAGCTGGTGAGAAATATAGAATATCTAGGGAAGGAAGGTTTTGTTGTGTAGACGTTATTGGGGCAGCCGTCGAAGATGGGGGACGCTGGACTTGTGCTGCTGATAATAGTGTTGGCAGATCACAATGCTCTGCTCATCTTCATGTCCTTGGTGAGATTTTAAAATATATTTTCGATGATATTACCTAATTAATTATTATTTATAGTTCCAAAAGCGTACAAAAGACCAGAATTCGCCGAAGAACTACGAGCTATCCTTACCGATAGAGGGACTGTTTCTTTGGAATGCAAAGTTGTCGGAGTTCCAGCTCCAACCCTCCGATGGTTTAAGGATGGAAAAGAAATCAAAGCTGGGGATGTTTTGGCCCTCACTGCAGATCCTGACGATCCAACCTCACTGGGAACTTATACCTGTGAAGCAGTAAATTGTATGGGGAAAGCATTCTCTTCATCCGAAGTACATATCTTAGGGCGTGGATTATGCGATGCTTCTCATGACAATGACGATGGGTAATTTAAATAATTGATTTTGAATAAAATGAATGTGAGTTATAAATATTTATCATTATTAGATCTCCAAGCGAGCCTGCTCCGACGTTCCTTGAAGAAATAGTGGATACAGAGATAGCAATGGGAGATCCTTTACTTTTAAGTTGTCGTATAAAAGGTCCACCATGGCCCACGGTGACTTGGTATAATAAGAAAGGTCGTGCTCCCCTTGATGAATGTTCCTGTTATCATAACGGTGAAGGTAGATTTGAAATGAAAGTACAACAAACCGATTGGGATCACGAAGGGGAGTGGAAATGTGTAGCCACAAACAGCAAAGGAAGATCTACTATGGCGTGTTGTACAGTTTTTATGCCCGTGCCCAAAAACTATAGAAAGCCAAGGTTCATGGAGGATTTGAGAGCTGTATTGACTGAAGAAGGATTAGTTTCCTTCGAGTGTAAAGTAGTCGGATTTCCGACGCCTGTTTTGAGTTGGTTTAAAGACGGACAAGAATTAAAACCAGGTGATGTGTACCAATTAACAGGTACTAATTCTTTGGGATCGTATTGTTGCATAGCGAGAAACTGCATGGGCCAAGCCAGTAGCTCGGCAGAGTTAACTGTTGAAGATATTCAAAATCAGCTAAACGAAGAGGAAAGGTTACAGCTTTTCTCAAAAAATAACGCACCCAAGTTTGCGCAAAACTTGAGAAGCCAAGAGGCGAAAATCGATGAACCTTTTAGGTTCACTGTAAAAGGTAATATATTAAAAATATGTACTTGATTTTTTTTAAATATAATATAAATTATTTTAGTGAGTATCGTACCAGATACAGCAGTGATGTGGTTTAGAGATGATCAACCCGTAGATGAAGGAGATCGTTATAGTTATACTAAAGAAGCCGACGGAATTTGTCATTTGGATATAAAGAAATTAGAAATAGCCGACCAAGCTGAATGGAAATGTGTTGCCACTAATGATTTCGGACAGAGTGTAACATCGTGTTTCCTAAAATTGATAATACCGAGACATTATAAAAAACCACGATTCCTTGAGAGCCTCCGAGCGATTTTATCCGATGAAGGGGCTGTCAATTTAGAGTGCAAAGTAATCGGAGTCCCACAACCGACATTGAAGTGGTTCAAAGACGGTGAAGAACTTAAGCCTGGGGATATTCACCGGATTGTTTCTGGAGCTGACGGTACGTGTTGTTTGGGAACATATACATGTGAAGCTCAAAATTGTATGGGAGTCGCAGCCAGTTCAGCTTCATTATTAGGATTCGAAGAAAATGCAGCTGCTAGAGTCGATACAGAAGGAAAAGTGCCACAAGCTCCCAGAAGAGATGCATCCTTGTCCACAATTCACGAAGAACGTACTTCGCAAATGTATGATACGCCCGCTGGTGATATCACAATGCAAGAAAAAGATGAAATATCATTTTCATTTGACGGAAAAGAAGTGTCCGTGTCTCTCTACGAAACCCCCGACTTGACCGAAGAGGAAGCACTTCAAATTGTCCAGATGTATGCCGATCAAATGTCAGAGAAAGTAACCGAACACAATGTTGTAGAATTACCGCCACTGAGATTTGTAAAGGAAACATCCACCTCTGGTAACCTTCTTATGGAAGCCATTGTCATTGACGTTTCACCCGATTATTTCACATCAGCAGAAGACGATCCTCGCACTGAAGCTGATGTTGAAGACATGTCTATTTTAGACGAAGGTGGAAACGGCTTGCAAACGGATGCCCAAGTCGAGACCGAAGCAGGACTTCCAAAACGACCACCTCGAAAGAAATCCGAATCAAATAAGAGCGGAGAAGACTTCTTCAGTCTCTCTGCTGAACATTCCTTGTCGGAGGAAGTTAAGGATGTACAACACTCCGACAGTGATCCACAAACATTCACAAGTGCTAAAACTGCTCCAAAACAAATGACCAGCGACAAGCTGATTATTGAAGGAGATCTCATAATAAAGAGCGAACCTAAAATTGATGAAATCGTTGAACAAAAACCGGTGGAGGTAAAGAAGAAACGCAGAAAGAGACGAGGGAGTGACGCTTCTGGAAGATCTTCTGCCAGTGAGAAGTCTTTTGAAGGTGTGTTCCCTCTCATAACAGATGTCAAAGATGCCGAAACTGTTATAAAGAAATCTATAACTATTTCCAAAATGTGTAACGTTATAAGAAGTCATCTTCTGGCGGTGGAGGAAGAAGTTGTGATGCAATCAGCTCATATGTGCTCTGCGGCAGCTTCAAATAAAAGTCTTGAAATTGTGGAGAGTCTTATTCAACCATTTGAAAAATTACAAGTTATCGCAGATGAAATAAAAGCGTTGAATCCACACGAAGTATCTGTAATACCAGCAGCCTTGCAGATGACTGAACCGTTGAAAGATTTACAACAAAGTCTTGCAATCATTGAAAAATGTGTCGAAATGGAAGGTGGTAGACATACTTTAGTGAAACGAACCAGTGAATGTTTAGTTGAGACTCTCAGCAAACCAATGCAGAACGCTTTTAATATAATAAGAGAATTGTACACCACTCTTAATAAACATGTCTCGTCTAAAACGACGAAAGATATTAACATCGTACTCGGTGATATGGTCACTGCCCTGATGATATCTGAAGACTCGATTAAATCTTCGAATTTGATAAAACAAGCTGAAGAATTTAGCGAACCACCGAAAGCAACTACGGCTTCGAATGAGAAAGGGGAAATTAAAGATAATGCTATCGTCCTCCAGAATATAATAACGCCAGTTTTTAAATTGGAAAAATCACTCGAATCAATCAAATACAACATCGTTAGTGAAATGGATGCGAGTCTTCAGGAATATGTGATGGATTTGATTGCAAAACCAATCCAAGAGTTGCAAATCGCATTGGAAACTGCCGAACAAGCCGCAGTGCAAGAATCTGCCGTTAATAAATACACCATTAATTCTGCAGTATTGGAAAGCGTTGTTCAACCTATGATGCAATTGAGAAGCGGATTGGATTCCATACATCATGATGAAAAAATTGAAATATCCGAGGATACCATGAACAGCCTCATATCATCGATAAGCGATATCAAAGATAATCTGGCCGTGCTCGGGAAGAAATTCGGAGTTGATGATTTAGAACCATTTGAAAAGAATCAACGAGTTATACAAATCATGGCTCGAAATCTTTTACAGCTTCAAAGTCACATCGAATCAGCTGCAAATGCTTCCAAAGCCAGCGAAGACATCGCCGTATTTGAAGTGTTCGATCATTTACAAAGCAGACTATCAAAATTACTAGAGCAAAGTGTACAATTGACGCCGTTCGACAGTTTGATTGTTTTGGAAAATCTCATTCAACCCACGACATCGCTAAATGAAAACTTTAAAAATATGATAGGTCAAAACACACTAGACTTATTAAAAACATCGGGTGATTCTCTCAAACAATTACAGTCTCAATTGAGTTCTATAAATGTATTGAAAAACCCAGAAACTAACGAATGCTTGACGTCCGCCGTGTCAACAATTCAGAATCTTCTCTATTTGGGAGATAACATAACAGATTCTGAAATGACACATCCAGCAGAAGAAAAAAATCTGACTCTTTTGGAACATGAAACAAAATTGAAAAAAGAAAAACTGAAGAAGGAGGAAATATTCAATAACATATTACAAAATGTAACTAAGAATATACAATATATGGAGCTTGAAAAATCGGAAAAAATCGATGAAATCTCCCAACAAGAAGATGTCAATCAATTGAAACAATTGGCGAATGTATTGACCGAGTTGCGAGATAAAATTGGTGCCACTCAGTTTGTTGAAGACACGAAATCAGTTGTTGATCCTTTACTTCAAAAACAACCGATTGAGTCAGTCATTGCTGAACAGTTATATGTATTGAATGAAGAGCTAAATGTAGCAAATACTGAAATATACGAGAACAATCAAAGTATGCGCAGTAACCATGATTTTTCAGTGTTGAAAACGATCGCCAAACCATTCTATAGTTTCTTCCAAAATGTTCAAGGAATGATACACGATGTCTACTCGCAAATTGAAGATAAGAGTGCATTCGTTGCTGATCCAGCTTTAGTGGAAACTATGCATCATTTGGAGAATTGTTTGGTGGAAATACAACAACAGAAGTCCATCGAAGGGGTCGACGATCTATCAACTATGGAAGATATATCAGGTATTAAAACAACTGCTGATGTAATATGCGAACCATTAGAAGTGCCAGAAGCAAGTGCTACACCTGTTGCTCTAGTTGAAGCCATTTCTCTAACTGAGGACAGTCGACACGAGACATATCCGAAAATAATACGAGACATAAATGACGCACTTGATAATATTCAGCAACCCTTCATTGTGGAAGCCCTCAATCAGTTATCCGAAGATGAGTCGCTATCGGCTTTAAAAACTATAGGAACTATTGTGAGAGACTTGAAAGAAGGCATCACACAAAGAGAAAACGTGCATTTAGAAAACACAATTGATATTACAGAGGGAGAAAATATATCTGAGATCAAAACTCTTGCCAAGCCGCTGGAAGAACTAAACGCAGTGTTTAACACGATCGATTTGGATAAAATAAAACGTGAAAAACCTGAAGTTTTAGACGCGGCTGTTTGTGATGTGCTTGAATCGATATCTGAGTCAATTAAAGAGCTCAAAAATAATGTCGATTTAGTACAAAACTCAGCTTCAGCCGTCCTATTACCCGAAGATACAGTTGTACTAACGCAAGAAACTGCTTTTGCCGGTGAATTGATGGATGTCAAGTCGGAAACTAAAGATGTATACATTGAAATGTCTACAGTCACTGATATATCGGCTCTTAAAACCATTGCACAGCCGTTAGAAGAATTAAAAGATGCTGTTAGCGCAATGCAACAGAACTTGTGGGAAACTTGTGACGGTATATCATCAGATTTAATGAGCGCCCAAAAAGTGGCGTTGGCCCAATCTTTGCAAGAATTATTGAACGGAATTGCTGTTGTACAAAGTAATTTGCCAGCAGAAAATGTCGACACAATTCCAGATGTAAAGTCTGTCGAGTATATGGAGGCGTTCGCTCAACCTTTGCAAGAACTCTATCGATGTATTGCAGTTGTTCAACAAAATCTCGTGAACGATGCTCAAGACGAGCAAAAGTCGCTAAAAGATTTCACATATTCGGCGACTTTGGCCGAATCGTTAGAAACTATGCAGAAATGTTTTGTTGCCCTAGAAGAACATGAAATTGTGGATCTCACTCAGGTGTCTGAACTTGTTTTGGCTTTTACAACTGACAGTGCCAAGAATGCCAAAGAAACCATCGACAAAGCACTGGATGATCAAAAAGATGTCATTCGAAATGTTGTTAATTTGATAATAGAATTAGAAAATAATACAGTGATCAGCATTCCCAATGAAACCATGGCGAAAAATATGAACACTATTAAAGAGCTCATATTAAAAGCTCAAAAGGCGTTCTCTGAGCCTCTCGCCACGCTTATAACTAAAAGAAAAGACATTGAAATAATTCTCAATGAAACTGCATTCGCCATCACCGATTTTGAGAAAGATAATTACACAAACGATTTGATCGATAACGAAGTGAAGAACTCATTATCATTATCCATAGAATCATTGAAAGCCACAGTGGAGAGAATGCGAGAGACTTTGACTAAATTAAACGTGTACCATAAGCAAGTTGCTTTCTTGAAGCCCATCTCTGATATAAAACACTTCACAAAGTGTATAGAATCATCACAATTTTCTAATAATTCAGAAGGCAGACTGAGCAAAGAGTTTGCTTCGCTTGAATCAACAATTGTGCCGTTGCGAGAAATATGCCATCTTTACGAAATGGCAGATATGGCAGTCGATTCTCCCAAAAATATCGCCAATATTTCGATCAAGTCTTCGGAAGCAAATATCGCGTTTGTGGCTGCTGTAGACGCTTTTGAACAATTCATGAAAAAAGCTGAAGTTTCCACTGAAAATAACCTTGGAAGTGCAGTCGAAGCGGCTTCTAATATAATTCACGCACTTACAATTGCTCACAACGAAGCCAAGGAGAAGGAATCTGTTTGTTGTGACATATTGAAGTCGATATCGATTCATGTAAAAATTATAGAACGTTGTATTAATAAATCTCCGGATGAATCTGAGAAAGCAGACTTATCTCAACTCGCAGGACCAATACAAAATTTACAAGAATGTTTGGCTGTTGTACAAAAACAACTAATGGACGTACAAGCAGATGAAGACACCTTGTCTGCTGATATATCTTTGGTGGAATCCTATGCTGAGCCTATCCTAGAACTACAAAAAGAGCTGTCCACTATAGGAGAGCAGATTAATATTGAAGAAAATGGAGTGATTTCAGAACAAGGACTGGCTCTTATCAAGAATATTGAAACAGCGGTGCATACTTTGCATGAAAGTATTGCCGGAATAGAAAATGCGACATGTCTTCAAACTTTGGAGGCACCTCTTCAAGAAATCGAAGCCCAAATTGCTAGTATTGTAGAAGAGAAGATATCAGAAGCTGTAGAAAAATCAAAGGAACAACAAGAACAGCCACAAGAATTGATTTCACCAACTTCAATAACCAAAGGTAAACTATCTATAATTTTTAACGAAAATCACATAAGAAATAAAATATATATTATCGAAATTTTTATCGGGAATAATATTAATAAAATCCTGATCAATCGTCTTGATTCAGGTTTACTCTAATTCCCTGGATTGTAAGGTAATTATTAAATCAGTGACCTGTGTAATTAGTAATAGTTAAGATCACCGACAGGTAATGAATTTACACGTTGTCGTGTATAAAAAACCAAAAATTGGAGTATAAATATGAGAAATTACAAAAACGTGTAGTAGTAAATAAATGCTTGTTTAAAAGACTGAAGACACCAACCGTTTAAAAACAAACTATTAAAAATTATAAATACTTAATATTCGTTCAAAATCAATAATTACTATAACGCGTTTTTGTGATTAAGTTTTCTCGTGTTTATTCATAATAAAACCATAATGTATATTTTTATTGTCTTTATATTATTTGGTTATTATTCATCATGGATAATTTATTCAAAATTTTCTGATTGATTATAGGTGAATGTAAAAACGATACACTTGTATTAGAAGTGAAATATTCTACCGAAGAGCTTCTCGATAAGTTAAAAATATTGGATAATTTAAATTCCACTTACGTTGACGCGAAGGTTTCGTTATTAGTTTCTCAGATAGTTTCACATATTGAAAAATCGAATTGCGGTGAAAACGACTCAGATTTATTAAACTCAGTAACGGTTCTAAAGGAATATTTACAAAATAAATTAAACGAAGCCGCAAGAGACGAACGGGATTTCAAATATATTGAAGAAGTTATCGTTCTATTGGATGACATACTCTTAAAAAATGTTGAATCAAAAAATAATATTCAAAGTCCCGAAGAAAAGGAGCCGGACTATGAAATCGATTCGGAAAATTTGGACACAGAAGAACACACGGAACTCGTTGCTGATTTAAATGAGATTGAATTCCCGGAGTCTCAAGATGTCTTAATAAATCAATTGATATCGTCATTGAAGGCAATATTAAAAGATACAAATGATTTATTCAAAGAGCCTTTAACGGCATTGTTGAAATTGAGAGGTTGTATTGAAAATAATATATTGGAGGCGACACGTTTGGCCGACGAATTAGAAAATCACATCGATATTATTGGCCTTTTAAAGGCTAACATCGATCAAATGAGAAAAGTTTTAAACAATCTGCACAAATTGCACAGAAAATCTCACTTTTCAATGCCTCTGGGTGAAATTAAAAAATTCGCAAAATTCATCGAGAGCACTTCATTCTCAAATATAATTGAGGAGTCTATATTCCGATTGGAAACATCGATAATCCCATTGAGGGATTTATGCCATGTTTTCGAAATGGCCGATATTGCAGCCAACTCACCTATTAATATAGACGATATAACTATTGATTTTGAAAATGTAAAGCCCATATTTTATTCGCTTTGTGAAGCTTTCGCCGATGAACATATGAAGCAGATTTTTAATAAAGCAATAGAAGAGAAAGAGACAAATTGTGATATTCTCAAGCAGATTGCGGATGGATTAATGACGATTAGAGATGATTTAGATTCCAAAAAAACAACCAGAGAATCCATAGACTTGGAGAGTATAGAGAACGACGCTTTTAAATCATCAGAGAATATTATGCAATTAGAAGAAACGCAACATATTGAAGTATTTGAATGTGCCACACAAACTAAAGAAGAAGCTAAAATGAACGATCAAGATATTATTACAATTGAAGAAACACGAGAAGATACAATTAAATGTGAAATGAGAGAAAACGCCGAAGAGAAATTAAAGAAAGACGATCAAATTCTCATATTAGAAGAATTGTGTATTAACAATCAAGGTACGAGAAAATTGGTAATTTATTATCTAACAAAACGTCCGTCGACATATGCTTAAAAATTGTAACTAAATGCGTAACAAATTGTTATTTAATACTACGGTGAACTTTTAATTTGATGCTTTTTTTGTCGGATTATTGAGATTTCACTGTAATATTAACAAACCTCGGCCAAGGGGGTGAAAAACAGGTCTCAACTTGAACTGTAGATGTATATAATATATTTTTTTTGTGTAAATATCAGAGAGTTGCAGAGCTCGAACATGTCAAAGCACTTCATTACACCCACTTGGACTAGGTTTGAATATTAAATATATGCTTTGTTAAGTGTCAGCAGGTAAGTCAGCTGTTTAATCATCGGCGGGTCATGTAATGCTGAATTATTTTTACAATTCGTTAATTTATTGTAGGTGAAAAATTATCAGAAGAGCGGAAAGAGACTTTAGAACATTTATTAGCACTCAATAATAGTTTGATATCTTTGGAAAGCGTATCGCAATTGGGTGATTTGGATATAATCCGTTCCAACCCAGAGCTCTCCAATGTTATTAATGTCACCCTTAAATATTTGGAAGCATCACAGTGTGAATTAAATAGGGTACTTGAAAACTTTGAGGATATACACTTGACGACAGGAGAGAGAGCAAAGCTGGATGAAAATCTAGAGCACGCCATGAACTTTGCAAGGGCAATAAAAGAATTACAGTATTGTTTGGGCGTTGTTCAACAAACCGACTTTGATAAGCTTCAATTAACGCCGGAGGAAAAGTCTCACCTGCAAATTGCTGCTGAAAAAATCATCAAGCCAATTGAATTGATTCAAAAATGCATAAGGGCGATTGAGGAGACGAGTATCTTATCGGATGTCTTCAAGGTTCTTGACGATTCGTCCAATATACAATCGGGATTATTTTCCCCCCAAGAACACAATATTGAAGCAAGCATATGCGAAATGTCTGTAAATATTGACAATTCAATATACGAAAGTCTTTCAGAGCCGCTCAAAGACTTGGAGGTTGCTGTAGAAGAAGCCAAAATGCAGGTATCCCAATCTTCGGCAAACGAACACCGAAAGAAGATTCTCATAGATTCTTTACAAGACTTAATCGAATGCGCATCTATCGTAAGCAACAACATGCCTTCAGAATCCGTAGATTCGTTATCTAATCAAGAACTATCAGAATACTCCGAAGCCTTGGCTGAACCTTTACAAGAACTACACAGATGCGCGTCCGTCTTGCAACAAGCCATGGACGAAGAAGATTTGCAAAGTAAATCTTTAGAGAACGCCTTGGAAAATATACAAAAGTGTATTGAAGAAAAATTAACTGTCGACGTGCAATTACTGTCGGGAGCATTCAACGAGTTGGCTATTGAAAATCAAATGAGAGAGGCCATTGAGAGTCAACTTATCGATAATCGACAGATTGCCGATATCATCTCCGAGTTGGATATTTCATGTTCTATGGCAAGCGTTACAGATAAAGAAGCTGCAGCTAAAATTAAGCAAATCAGAGACAATCTAGTGAGAGCTCAGGTGATGTTTTCAGAGCCACTCGCAATTCTCATGACAAAAAGAATGGACATTGAAAACATACTGAAATCCATTGAAGCATCGATTCAAGATTACGAAAGCGGCGGTTTTAGCAATCCTCTATTTTATACTTCTGTTGATTCTGTGAGGGCTAATGTGAATAAAATGAAAATCACCCTCGATAAACTCAACGAATATCATAGAAACGCATCGTTCATACAACCTGTTCAGGATATAAAGCAATTCACGAAAACAATCGAGAATTTGACATTTTCAACAGTCGAATGCTTACAAGATGAACTATCAATATTGGAATTGACAATACTACCGTTGAGGGAATTATGTCACAAGTTTGAAATGGTCGACCTTTCATTGAATTCGCCTAAAAATGTTAATAATGTCACCGTCGATGCTAGGGAAATTCACCAAGATGTATTGACTATTATGGAAACGATGAATGGCTTGGTGGATACGCTATTAGACCCCGATAAGCCCGAAACTCAATTTGTTAGAGATATAATGGAGCCAATAGATATGCTTTCGGTCGTTCTTCAAACACTTCAAATTGAAATGATGGATCTAAACAGACCCATTAAATGTGAAGTATGCAAAACGATCGCAATTCCATTCAGGGCCATAGAAAGCATTCTGAAGACTTGGATTGCCCAAAATAAAAAAGCTGTTAAACCGACGTGTCAAGATGATTTGATTTGTGATAATCCGATGCTTGATTTAAGAACTCATTTAATCGAAGTGCAAGAGAGTATTATCGAAGGAGACGTTAAATTAACAGGTGATATATCAAAAGTCATCGAAGAGGTTTCAATATTGGAAGATCAGGTCGTTTTTGACAATATATCTTCAGATCAACAAGCTGTAATTGCAACTACTGAAGAGTCCATAAGACAACTTCGTGAAAATATTATGTCAACCACTGATGAGAACATAAAAACGTTAATAGAACATTTAGAAGAAGCAGGTAATTATTTAATATCTATTATGGAATCGAATAAAGCTAGTGATGATGACAATAATCTAACACAACCGAATATAATAAACGACCAAGAACAGTCCAATATAAATGACACAATTACTAGTGAAGACGAAATGTTTCAAGAAAACAAAGAAAACACTGAGTTTGTTGAGGATAATATTAATGTAATGGAAAATGTTGAAAAATCAATCGAATTTGATAAAAAAGAAGATAAAATGTTGACTGCAACTGGTGAAGATAAACTTTCCAATGAGTCAAATGAAATTGATAAAATTGATGTAATTCAAGAAAATATTAATCCTAAAAAAGACGAAGGAACTCTTCTAGTAAAAATACCCGACATTATTAAAAAAGAAGATATTATATTGTTGGAAAATATTGATGATCAATTAATTTTAAAGGAGAGTGAAGATAATCTTCTCAAAGAGTCAAATAAAATTGATGATAATAACTCAAAGGAAGAAGGAACTTCTGTGGAAACAATAACTGAAATTATTGAAAAAGATGTTAGATTAACTGAAAATATTGAAAATCAAGTCATCTTAAAGGAAAGTGACGATGAACTTTCCAAAAAGTCAAATGAAATTAACTCAAAGGAAGATGAAGCAACTGTTGTAGAAACAATACCAGAAATTATTAATAAAGAAGTTATCACATTAACAGAAAATATTGAAAATCAAGTCGTTTTAAGGGAAAATGAAGACAAAATTCCCACAGAATCTAATGAAATTAATGATAATAAGTCAAAGGAAGAAGCAATTATTATGGAAACAAAACCTGAAATAATTAAAAAAGAAGATACCATATTGACTGAAAATGTAGATGATCAAGTTATCTTAAAAGAAAGTAAAGATAAACTTCCCACAGAACCAAACAAAATTAATGATATTAACTTAAAAGAAGAAGAAGCTACTGTTGTGGAAACAATATCTGAAATTATTAAAAAAGAAGATGTAACATTGACTGAAAATATTGAAAATCAAGTCGTCTTAAAGGAAAGTGAAGATAAACTTCCCATAGATTCAAATAAAATTGATGATATAAACTTAAAGGAAGATAAAGGAACTTTTGTAGAAACAATACCTGAAATTAGTGAAAAAGATGATAAAATATTAAGTGAAAATATCAATGATGTTATTCAAGAAAACGTCAACCTAAAGGACAATGAAGACAAAACTGCTAAAGAATCACATAATATCGATTCAAAAGAAGGAATTTTACCATCTGAAATAATTGATAATCAAACTCTTCAACCTATCATCGATGAAAATATAGCAGTTATACAAGAAAATGAAGTTGATAATTTAATAAGTGAACCGTTAGAAGAAATAATACGAACATCCGTTGAAAAGACTAAAGATGAGGTTTGCCACAAAGAAGAAGGTTAGTTTATAAAAAATACGGATAATCGAGCGATCTGCTTTATCATATTAACGAAAACAATCTATTCTATTTTTTAATCTAATCATTTCTATTATACATCATCGCAAACGGCTTTTAGAATATAAGACTCACAAATTCATCATCACGTTCTTCAATAATAAATCATGGGCAATGTTCTACTAATTAGGTTTAATTTATATCATATTATAAACACACACATACACACATTTTTCAACTCTATATATATTTTTTTAAATTTAATCACTGTATAGGTGTGGCAGAGTTGGAAGATTCAACAGTAAGTTTTTGCGAATTAATTGAGCCTTTAAAGGCACTCGAAGAAGCGATTTTATCGTGTATAAATGGCGATGATAGTTGTTTTCTTCGAGAATTTTATGACACTGTGCTGGAAATTCAAGAATATATGATTTTGGAGCCTTTTGATGAATATCAACGGTTAGTTTTACTATATTTGATACAAAACCTCGAAATTTCGATGGAGAAGTGTCCCGATTTAAGCAAAACGACTGCTTTAAATGAGGCTATTCAAAATCTGAAGACAATTTTGAAGCCTTTGCCAGAAGACGGGGGTTTTGAAGAATTAGATAAAATTGTTGATGATCTTGAAATCACTCAGAAATATGTGGAAATTGCTAGTTTTATACGCGAAATCGTCACTGGTTTGAGATTACTTCAGAAAATGTTCTCTCAACCTTTAAAGAATCTTCTAGATTCTATAGACGATATTGAAAATAATTTGGAACACATTGAAGATTCCATTGCACACATAACCGATCTTGAAATTTATAAATCAGACGAAGAAATTAGATTAAAAACAGCCAATTCCCTCGATTCAGCGAGGCGTAGTGTTTCCACAATGAGATTAAACTTGAACAAGCTTAACTCGCATTACAAACGTATTTATTTCGATAATCCAATACGATTAATTAAAAAGTTCATTGAAAAAATAAACGAGAGCAAACAGGCTGCGAGAATTCTTCACAAATCGATTCAACCGTTACAAGCTTTATGTAAATTGTTTGAAATTGAAAATTTTATTAATAAACATTTACCAATCGATTCGTCTGAAATCGATTTAAATTGCCTTCAAGAATCTTTTGAAACATTATTTGATAGTTCAAATAAGGACGATGTCAAATATGCAACGTGTGATATTTTGAAAATATTAAAAAATGCACACCATGAAAAGAAAATCGAATGTGGATTTTTAAAATCAATTTCGATACCTCTTGATAAGATTTATGAATATATATCTCAATTAGATCGAGCTGCACTTGACAATGAAATTGAAAAGATAGATGAAATTAAAATAATAAATAAACCAGATGAAAATCAATCAGGATTTGAATCTGAGCCAATACTCGAAATCGCTGAAGAAACGCCTGAAGTAAAAAATACAGAAAATGGTCAAATCATACCAGAATTATCTGAACGACCTACAATTGCAGACAAAATAAATCAATTTATCGGCAATGAATCTGAATCTCTGAATGAAGAAATTAAAGTAGCTGAAAAAGTTGAAGAATCAGCTGATAATGAAAAATCGTCTGAATTGAAGAAATCTTGTGAAATTATACACGAAAATGATGATAAGCAACCTGAACCTCATTTAATCGAGGTAAGTGAAATAATTCAAGCAGTTGAAGATGAATCAAATGAAATAAAAACTACCGAAAATGGCATAATAATGGATGAAAATATTAATAACGAATTGCTTGAAATCCAGCAAGATGTAGAAAACATTAATAAAAAAATCGATAGTCCTATTGAATTGTCAGAACAACCTATTATTGATGAAATTATCAAAGTAATTGAAGAGGAATCGATTATTCCCGAAAGAGCTGAAGAATTAATGGAAGTAAAAAATACAGAAAATAATCAAATCATACCAGAATTATCTGAACGACCTACAATTACAGACAAAATAAATCAATTTATCGGCAATGAATCTGAATCTCTGAATGAAGAAATTAAAGTAGCCGAAAAAGTTGAAGAATCAGCTGATAATGACAAATCGTCTGAATTGAAATCTTTTGACATTATTCAAGAAAATTATGATAAGCTACCTGAACCTTATTTAATCGAGGTAAGTGAAATAATTCAAGCAGTTGAAGATGAATCAAATGAAATAAAAACTACCGAAAATGGCATAATAATGGATGAAAATATTAATAACAAATTGCTTGAAATCCAGCAAGATGTAGAAAACATTAATAAAAAAATCGATGGTCCTATTGAATTGTCAGAACAACCTATTATTGAGGAAATTATCAAAGTAATTGAAGAGGAATCGATTATTCCCGAAAGAGCTGAAGAATTAATGGAAGTAAAAAATACAGAAAATAATCAAATCATACCAGAATTATCTGAACGACCTACAATTACAGACAAAATAAATCAATTTATCGGCAATGAATCTGAATCTCTGAATGAAGAAATTAAAGTAGCCGAAAAAGTTGAAGAATCAGCTGATAATGACAAATCGTCTGAATTGAAATCTTTTGACATTATTCAAGAAAATTATGATAAGCAACCTGAACCTTATTTAATCGAGGTAAGTGAAATAATTCAAGCAGTTGAAGATGAATCAAATGAAATAAAAACTACCGAAAATGGCATAATAATGAATGAAAATATTAATAACGAATTGCTTGAAATCCAGCAAGATGTAGAAAACATTAATAAAAAAATCGATGGTCCTATTGAATTGTCAGAACAACCTATTATTGAGGAAATTATCAAAGTAATTGAAGAGGAATCGATTATTCCCGAAAGAGCTGAAGAATTAATGGAAGTAAAAAATACAGAAAATAATCAAATCATACCAGAATTATCTGAACGACCTACAATTACAGACAAAATAAATCAATTTATTGAGGATGAATCTACGATGTATAATAAAGCTGAAAAAGTTGAAGAATCAACCGATAATGAAAAATCGTCTGAATTGAAATCTTGTGAAATTATACACGAAAATGATGATAAGCAACCTGAACCTCATTTAATCGAGGTAAGTGAAATAATTCAAGGAGTTGAATATGAATCAAATGAAATAAAAACTATCGAAAATGACATAATAATGGATGAAAATATTAATAACGAATTGCTTGAAATCCAGAAAGATGTAGAAAACATTAATAAAAAAATCGATGGTTCTATTGAATTATCAGAACAACCTATTATTGAGGAAATTATCAAAGTCGTTAAAGAGGAATCGATTATTGCCGAAAGAACTGATGAATTAATGGAAGTACAAACTAATAAAAATGATCAAATAGTTTATGAGAATGTGCTTGAAAAATCACTAGACCAACCTGCAATTCAAGAAATTAAAGAAGATACTAAAATTACTGAAGAGTTTGACGATCAGTTTGAACAATTAGAACAAACTTGCTTGAAGAATATCGACGAAATAAATTATGGGGAATCGAATAAAATCGAAATTACACAGCAAAAAGTTGAAAATCCCGAAAATGATATTAATGATGAAGTCGAAACCACAATCGAAATAGTTCAAGACATCAAAATGGTTACTGAATATATACAGGAAGAGTTATTTAAAAATATTAATAAATCAGTATCATCCGAACAACCCATAGTTGAAAATACTGACTCAATCAGTGATAAAAATATAGAAAATATTATTGAACACATCTTAGAAGAAACTGAAGAATCTCTACAGCTGGCAACATCTTATGATAATGAAATTGAAGAGAAAACAGAAATAGTTCAAATAAATGGAGATTTAATATCTCAAATAGCCGAAGAATCTTCAGAGCTGAAAAATCCTGAAAATATTGATGATGTTAATTCAAGAATAAGTGAAATTCAGGTTTCATCAATTGTAGAAGACCCAACAAATAATACTGAATTGGCTTCTGAAATAACTGAAGAAACATTTGATTGTAGAATAGTCAGTGAAAAAGTTGAGCCGGTTATTGAAACCAAATTGATTCAATCGGATGAAGATAGTAATTCTGAAATAATTGAAGAATTTAAAGAAGAAAATAGTAAAAAACTTCCGCCCGATGAAATTAAAATCGATTCCGAATCAGATAAATTACAATTAACTTCTGAAACAAATCACAAGTCTTTGGAAATAAAAGAAATCCCAATAATGGATGAAAATATTAATATAGAGTGTGAATTAGTTTGTGAACTTCAGTCTTTAGCACCTGAACAACCTTTAATTGACACAGAGCCAAATTTCAAAGAAATAGAAGGCTGTTCAGATTTAATACCTACTGAAAATGTTGAAAATACTAATAGAGAAGTTGATAAGCAAGATGTGTTTGAAGATTTGAAAAAACAAACTCAGGTTGATGATATTAAAATACCTGAAAATCAAATTGAAGCGAAAAGTACAGGTAATGAACAAACAATAAATGAGAATATTAATGAAAAACTATCCGTACTCGTAATTCAACCAAATTTATCAGAATCACAGTATACTAAAGAAATTAAAGAGAATACTAATATTACTGAAGAATCAAATAAGCTGGAATTTAAAGAGGTCAAAAAACATGTTAAACAAGATAGTATTGAGGAAATTAAAGAAGTTACTGAAATTATTAAAATAATCGAAGAAGAATCGAATAAAATCGAAGATGAAGAATCATCGGAAGTACAAACTACTAAAATTGACCAAATAATAGATGATGATATTAATAAAGAAGTTGAAATTCAGAGAAAATCTTCAGTTCAACTTTCAATTGATGAAATTAAAGGCGAAAAATCGACAGAATTAAAATATTCAGAAGATGAGCTCAAACCATCCGAACCTGAAAATGAAATAATTCCAATAATTGAAGATGCATTACCTGAAATAAAACTACAAACTACCGAAATATTAGAAGAAAATATTAATAATCAATTAAATTCCATTGATAAACCTTTAATTGAAAAAAATATAGACAATACCAAAATCGAAGAATCGACTGAATTAAAACACGTTGAAAATATTAAGCAAGTTCATTTGGAGTTTGAAAGTCAGATTGAACAACCTTCGATAGTGGAAGTTATAGAGATCGGTGATAAAATTCAGATAAAGCCTGACAAAGAAGTTTTCTTAGTAACAAATATCACCGAAGATATCCAAATAATAAATGAAAATCAATTAAAACCCGAAAGCGATTCTGTGTCTGATAAATTATCGATTGACGGAATTAAAAACGACGACATTCAAACAGCTGACAAAGACTATGCAAAAATGGAAATCAAATCAATGAAAGGTCCAGAATTAATTAAAAATACTGCCGAAATAATCGAGGGTTCAATTTCAGACACTCTCGTGACAAATGAAGAAATCAATAAAATAATACCTATTAAAATTGCCGACAATTTAAAAGGTGAAGTGACAATGAATACGGGCGAATCCGATACGAAAGTGCATATTGAAGATTTACACAATGAAAAACTCGAACTTGAGACGGATAAAAAATCTTTTCAAGAGTCTCTTGATGAATCTTCAAAACATAGAATTAGTAAGAAACTTACTTCTTCATTAAAGGACATTGATAAAGAAAAGTCTGAAGGTGTGTAGTGTTGTTGAAGTATCGCCTTCGCTAGTGCTCTTAAAAATGTGCTATTTTAGTAATTTAAAAATGAAAATATTTAATAAACACACTTACACACATTAATACACAATAATTATGTTATAGGCTTATTTTTATTAATAGTGAGAACTCGTCGCTTGTGATCAATGTATGTATGCGCTATGAAAATTAAGATTATTATGTTTAACATGAATAACGTCCATATTCAATAAAATTTGGATTTTCATGTATCAGATTTTTAGTATTGGTGAAAACGTCTTTGGAGTGAGTTGTTAATATCAATATGGCGTACCAAGCAGCTGAGTCTGAGTGACATAATTCGTGTTACTTCTGTCAAACTCATCTGCTTGACCCGTCATATTGATATTTATCATCTAATTATCCGGCCTTCTAATATAGGTGTCGATCTCTTTTAAAGTTATACTATTGCAGCTTTTACTTTAATTTATACAGGGTAGACTTGAACTAACTGACAATATTTAATTAATCTATCTTGGAATCAAATGTTTCTGTGAAGTACGCAGTAATAGTCAATGCCTGTGCATTGTGTCTATTAAATACTAAATAATAAAATATTCAAATTATTTTTATAATACCCTACCACTGCCTAAAATATTCTCAGTTAACTCAAGTCCACCCTGTATAATAAATAAGGAAGGATAAATATCAATATGGCAGACCAAGAAGATGAAATTGACAGAGGCTTCCGAAATTGTCTTACTCAGACTCATCTGCTTGGTCCGCCCTATTGATATTTATACACTCATTCACACATTAACTTCTTATATTTATAGACCAATACTACGAATTCTGATAGTGATTGTGCCTTATAAATCCAAATCTTCAATTATATTGAATATGGGGTTAAGTATTGGTTCAGACTGTAACTACAGCGCTGCCACAACGCAGCGATAGTTACAGAATATATGAGAGGTGAATTAATTGCTTGCAACTTTCGTTAAGTGCTAGAGTGATTTTCTTCTTATTTATTATGTAATTGTGTAGTCATATGTGAACCGACTGTTTAACTCGAATTATCAATTAATTATTAAAAAAAAACATGTAGGCTTGGGTAATTATTTAATATTAAGAATATCTCACTAATCATGTTGTTTAACTTTGATGTTTAGGTGTGGAAAGTGTTTATTCATTTGATATTTTTGACTATTTATTTAAAATATTTACAGATATTGTGGTGGCAGAGAATGTCTTGAATGAAGAAGACAAGGAAAAAGCCATTGAATGCTTATTTGCTCTTGAGGGAAGCATTTCGGAGTTTGAAAACACAGTTCTGGTGAATGATTTGCAGACTCTTATAAAACAAGAAGCTTATGCGGATGTCGTGGATACGTCGTTTCAACACATTCAAGTTCTGCATTCGGATATAAGAGAGATTATTGAGAATATATCGCAGACAGAACATGACAATGCTGCTGAAATACCTGACATTAAGCACTTCGCTGAATCTCTCAAAGAGCTGGAAGTGTGTTTAGGTAAAATACAACAGGTTGCCCTGGAAGAGGCTGGAAGTATCGAAACCCAGCAGTTTGATTTCAAAACTCCACTGGAGAAAATATCACAGCCCATTGAGAATATGAGAAATTGCATACACTCTGTAGAAGAGCAGACCGTTTTTCACAATGCCTGTGCCCAAGCGGCAGATGTTATAGCTTCCAAAGAGCAGATTGCAATTATTATGCACCATGATGAAGAAGACCATAGTGATACTTTGAAGCTTATATCAACAGCGACAGACGTTTCCTTATTAAAAACATTGGCTGAGCCTTTGGAAGAATTAAGGCTGGCTGTAGGAGCTGCGCAAGAACAAAAACTATGGGAAGGTTGCGAAAATTTACCGGACTATATAATTTCAACAGAAAAGCCCGATTTGAAAACGTCCCTGGATCAGCTCTTACATGGAATCGCGATAGTACAAAGCAGTCTGACATCAGAAGATGTGGAAAATTTGCAAGATATTAGAAGCGAACGAGTGGAAGAGGTATTTGCAAAGCCGCTTCAGGAACTCCACAAATGTATAGCAGTTGTACAAGAAAGTCTAGTGAATGAACCACAAGAAGATAATTCGCCTTATCGCCAAAGCTTAGTCAACTCAATAAAAAGTGTACAGGAATGTTACGCCGCCCTTGAAGAACACGAACTATTAAATTATCCTCGTGCATCCGATTTGCAGCTTTCAAATTTGATAGATGATGATCACCGTGCAATATTCATTGAAGAAACATTAAATGGCCAGAAAAATATAACGCAAGAAGCCGTGAGAATGATATCTGATTTGGAAAAGATCAAGATGCCGGATGAAAAATTAACTTGCACTATTAAGAATATTAAAAACGACCTGCTCAAAGCACAAGTCTTGTTCGTTGAACCGCTGAAAATTGTCATAGAGAAAAAAGACGAATTAGAAATCATCTTGAAGAATGCTCATGATTCGATCATATCCTTTGAAAATGAGTACGTTAATGTAGGAAATTCAGAATGTCAGGTTGCTGTAAATAAATCATTGGATTCATTAAAAGGTAATGTATTTCAAATGCAAGATACATTAGACAAAATCATTGATTTCCACAGGGAAATTACATTCTCAAGGCCATTGCATCAGATCAAATGTTTCGCTGAGAATATAGAAATAATAGAATTACCAAAGTTATCAGAGGACATAGTAATTATTCAGTCGTTGTTGCAACCTATCAAGCAAATTTGTCAAATATACGAAATTGCTGACAAATCATCAAATTGTCCGAGAAACGCGAGTAAAATAAAAATAAATTCAACTGAACTAAAACAATCTATTGAAGTTATAGTAGACGATTTGTCAAAACACAAAAAAGCTCTACAGGGAGAATCTTCTGTTATACCGGCAATTGATAGTTTGATTTATTCGCTGAATGAACAAACTAGAATTCTATCTGTTGACAGTAAAAATAATGATACAGTACTGCAGGTACTGTCGAAAGGCTTAGAAAATATTAACGAAGTATTCAACAGCAACAAATGTAATGAGAATTCCAAGGAACTGCTTCAGTTGGTAAAACCAATTCATCAATTACAAGATTGCATCGAAACAGTACAAAATAAGTTATTTAAGACTGCCGATGAAGATACTATAACGAGTGATTTTTCATTGACTGAATCGTTTGCTGAACCGATCGCTGATCTCAAAAAAGATTTAAACAAAGTGGAACAATACATATTATCAACTCCTTCTAAGACAGACCCTACCGAAACAAATGACGTGATCAAATCAGTAGAAACATCTATAAAAACTGTACACGAAAACATTCATGAGTTTAAAAAGTCTGCAATAGAAAACAATGTGAACACAGAATATTTGTTATCATTAGATGGTACTTTGCAAAATCTGCAGGAGCATTTGGCTGGTTTATCTTACAATAATAAAGAAGACACCCGAAAAGATGGCGAAACAATTAAAAATATAGACAAAGTTGAAAATACACCCCACGAAATAGAAGTCACAACTGAAAAGAGACGCGAAGAAAAATTGGAAGCCGCAGCCAAGACACCAGAAGAAAATAATATAAATCAAAGAGATGACACTTCAGATAAGATTCAAGAAGAAGAATTTTCTGATGAGAAACAAAAAGAGGATGAAATTGCAATTGAAAACAAATGCGAAGAAGATACATCAGAAAAGAAACGTTTAAAGGATGAAGCTGTTAAAAAGAAACGTTTAGAAGATGAAGCTGCTGAAAAGAAACGTTTAGAGGAAGAAGCAGCAGACATGAAACGTTTAGAGGAAGAAGCAGAAGAAAAGAAACGTTTGGAGGATGAAGCTGTTGAAAAGAAACGTTTAGAGGAAGAAGCTGCTGAAAAGAAACGTTTAGAAGATGAAGCAGCTGAGAAGAAACGTTTGGAGGATGAAGCTGCTGAGAAGAAACGTTTAGAGGAAGAAGCTGCAGAAAAGAAACGTTTAGAGGATGAAGCTGCTGAAAAGAAACGATTGGAAAGTGAGGCCGCTGAAGAGAAACGTTTGGAGGATGAAGCTGCTGAAAAGAAACGCCTAGAAGATGAAGCGGCTGAGAAGAAACGTTTGGCCGACGAATTAGAAAATCACATCGATATTATTGGCCTTTTAAAGGCTAACATCGATCAAATGAGAAAAGTTTTAAACAATCTGCACAAATTGCACAGAAAATCTCACTTTTCAATGCCTCTGGGTGAAATTAAAAAATTCGCAAAATTCATCGAGAGCACTTCATTCTCAAATATAATTGAGGAGTCTATATTCCGATTGGAAACATCGATAATCCCATTGAGGGATTTATGCCATGTTTTCGAAATGGCCGATATTGCAGCCAACTCACCTATTAATATAGACGATATAACTATTGATTTTGAAAATGTAAAGCCCATATTTTATTCGCTTTGTGAAGCTTTCGCCGATGAACATATGAAGCAGATTTTTAATAAAGCAATAGAAGAGAAAGAGACAAATTGTGATATTCTCAAGCAGATTGCGGATGGATTAATGACGATTAGAGATGATTTAGATTCCAAAAAAACAACCAGAGAATCCATAGACTTGGAGAGTATAGAGAACGACGCTTTTAAATCATCAGAGAATATTATGCAATTAGAAGAAACGCAACATATTGAAGTATTTGAATGTGCCACACAAACTAAAGAAGAAGCTAAAATGAACGATCAAGATATTATTACAATTGAAGAAACACGAGAAGATACAATTAAATGTGAAATGAGAGAAAACGCCGAAGAGAAATTAAAGAAAGACGATCAAATTCTCATATTAGAAGAATTGTGTATTAACAATCAAGGTACGAGAAAATTGGTAATTTATTATCTAACAAAACGTCCGTCGACATATGCTTAAAAATTGTAACTAAATGCGTAACAAATTGTTATTTAATACTACGGTGAACTTTTAATTTGATGCTTTTTTTGTCGGATTATTGAGATTTCACTGTAATATTAACAAACCTCGGCCAAGGGGGTGAAAAACAGGTCTCAACTTGAACTGTAGATGTATATAATATATTTTTTTTGTGTAAATATCAGAGAGTTGCAGAGCTCGAACATGTCAAAGCACTTCATTACACCCACTTGGACTAGGTTTGAATATTAAATATATGCTTTGTTAAGTGTCAGCAGGTAAGTCAGCTGTTTAATCATCGGCGGGTCATGTAATGCTGAATTATTTTTACAATTCGTTAATTTATTGTAGGTGAAAAATTATCAGAAGAGCGGAAAGAGACTTTAGAACATTTATTAGCACTCAATAATAGTTTGATATCTTTGGAAAGCGTATCGCAATTGGGTGATTTGGATATAATCCGTTCCAACCCAGAGCTCTCCAATGTTATTAATGTCACCCTTAAATATTTGGAAGCATCACAGTGTGAATTAAATAGGGTACTTGAAAACTTTGAGGATATACACTTGACGACAGGAGAGAGAGCAAAGCTGGATGAAAATCTAGAGCACGCCATGAACTTTGCAAGGGCAATAAAAGAATTACAGTATTGTTTGGGCGTTGTTCAACAAACCGACTTTGATAAGCTTCAATTAACGCCGGAGGAAAAGTCTCACCTGCAAATTGCTGCTGAAAAAATCATCAAGCCAATTGAATTGATTCAAAAATGCATAAGGGCGATTGAGGAGACGAGTATCTTATCGGATGTCTTCAAGGTTCTTGACGATTCGTCCAATATACAATCGGGATTATTTTCCCCCCAAGAACACAATATTGAAGCAAGCATATGCGAAATGTCTGTAAATATTGACAATTCAATATACGAAAGTCTTTCAGAGCCGCTCAAAGACTTGGAGGTTGCTGTAGAAGAAGCCAAAATGCAGGTATCCCAATCTTCGGCAAACGAACACCGAAAGAAGATTCTCATAGATTCTTTACAAGACTTAATCGAATGCGCATCTATCGTAAGCAACAACATGCCTTCAGAATCCGTAGATTCGTTATCTAATCAAGAACTATCAGAATACTCCGAAGCCTTGGCTGAACCTTTACAAGAACTACACAGATGCGCGTCCGTCTTGCAACAAGCCATGGACGAAGAAGATTTGCAAAGTAAATCTTTAGAGAACGCCTTGGAAAATATACAAAAGTGTATTGAAGAAAAATTAACTGTCGACGTGCAATTACTGTCGGGAGCATTCAACGAGTTGGCTATTGAAAATCAAATGAGAGAGGCCATTGAGAGTCAACTTATCGATAATCGACAGATTGCCGATATCATCTCCGAGTTGGATATTTCATGTTCTATGGCAAGCGTTACAGATAAAGAAGCTGCAGCTAAAATTAAGCAAATCAGAGACAATCTAGTGAGAGCTCAGGTGATGTTTTCAGAGCCACTCGCAATTCTCATGACAAAAAGAATGGACATTGAAAACATACTGAAATCCATTGAAGCATCGATTCAAGATTACGAAAGCGGCGGTTTTAGCAATCCTCTATTTTATACTTCTGTTGATTCTGTGAGGGCTAATGTGAATAAAATGAAAATCACCCTCGATAAACTCAACGAATATCATAGAAACGCATCGTTCATACAACCTGTTCAGGATATAAAGCAATTCACGAAAACAATCGAGAATTTGACATTTTCAACAGTCGAATGCTTACAAGATGAACTATCAATATTGGAATTGACAATACTACCGTTGAGGGAATTATGTCACAAGTTTGAAATGGTCGACCTTTCATTGAATTCGCCTAAAAATGTTAATAATGTCACCGTCGATGCTAGGGAAATTCACCAAGATGTATTGACTATTATGGAAACGATGAATGGCTTGGTGGATACGCTATTAGACCCCGATAAGCCCGAAACTCAATTTGTTAGAGATATAATGGAGCCAATAGATATGCTTTCGGTCGTTCTTCAAACACTTCAAATTGAAATGATGGATCTAAACAGACCCATTAAATGTGAAGTATGCAAAACGATCGCAATTCCATTCAGGGCCATAGAAAGCATTCTGAAGACTTGGATTGCCCAAAATAAAAAAGCTGTTAAACCGACGTGTCAAGATGATTTGATTTGTGATAATCCGATGCTTGATTTAAGAACTCATTTAATCGAAGTGCAAGAGAGTATTATCGAAGGAGACGTTAAATTAACAGGTGATATATCAAAAGTCATCGAAGAGGTTTCAATATTGGAAGATCAGGTCGTTTTTGACAATATATCTTCAGATCAACAAGCTGTAATTGCAACTACTGAAGAGTCCATAAGACAACTTCGTGAAAATATTATGTCAACCACTGATGAGAACATAAAAACGTTAATAGAACATTTAGAAGAAGCAGGTAATTATTTAATATCTATTATGGAATCGAATAAAGCTAGTGATGATGACAATAATCTAACACAACCGAATATAATAAACGACCAAGAACAGTCCAATATAAATGACACAATTACTAGTGAAGACGAAATGTTTCAAGAAAACAAAGAAAACACTGAGTTTGTTGAGGATAATATTAATGTAATGGAAAATGTTGAAAAATCAATCGAATTTGATAAAAAAGAAGATAAAATGTTGACTGCAACTGGTGAAGATAAACTTTCCAATGAGTCAAATGAAATTGATAAAATTGATGTAATTCAAGAAAATATTAATCCTAAAAAAGACGAAGGAACTCTTCTAGTAAAAATACCCGACATTATTAAAAAAGAAGATATTATATTGTTGGAAAATATTGATGATCAATTAATTTTAAAGGAGAGTGAAGATAATCTTCTCAAAGAGTCAAATAAAATTGATGATAATAACTCAAAGGAAGAAGGAACTTCTGTGGAAACAATAACTGAAATTATTGAAAAAGATGTTAGATTAACTGAAAATATTGAAAATCAAGTCATCTTAAAGGAAAGTGACGATGAACTTTCCAAAAAGTCAAATGAAATTAACTCAAAGGAAGATGAAGCAACTGTTGTAGAAACAATACCAGAAATTATTAATAAAGAAGTTATCACATTAACAGAAAATATTGAAAATCAAGTCGTTTTAAGGGAAAATGAAGACAAAATTCCCACAGAATCTAATGAAAT
>JAGTTH010006749.1:0-17963 GCA_022606485.1 Agraylea sexmaculata | reverse complement strand
CATACCAGAATAATTCATGTAATAAATACTCTTTAAAGTATGATGTATGTAAAATTATCCACTATGGGGAAGCTGGATATCTTTAAAAAAAATAAAGAAGATGGATTTAGGCGTTTAGAATAAAAATGCAGTTCGAATCAATTAGAGTTTAAGCAGAAAAACATACATTTGTAATACATCATTTATTTTTTAACATCAAAATAAATAAAAATACTTTAAGGTTTAAGAGAATAGGTTACAACCAATATTTGCTTTTGATTTATGTGATCATATTTAAATAAAAAATCCTATACAAACAAAATACATTTGTTAAATAAAAGAGTTTACTTTACCTTAAAAAAAGTAACTCATTTTTATTTCCGAACTGTAGTGAATTTACTTATTTATATGAGACTTAAAATGCTTCTTTAGTATGTAATATTCAATTTTAGGCTTGTTATGATTTTATATAAACATATTATATAGGGTGAAAAACATCGTTCTTATTCATAAATGTCAATGGCTTTTGCCAAAATTAGAGAAAACCTTGATTGAGAGTTTCAACTGTAAAATGATTCGAACCTATAATTACAATTAAATTCAATCAAAATTCAAAATTACATAACTGATGCATGCTTCTCGAACAAATGGCAGGTTGGATTACACCTGGGTGAACTCTTTTCCACAAATTCTGCTACTTATATGACTTATTTAGGAGTGACCTTATATATCAACACTTATATTATGTCTTCATACACCTTACTTTATTTTTTTTATATACATTTTATACAAACATTTTTTTATAGTATTATTTATTTTTATATATATATATATGTGTACATTTCATTTTTGTTGACCTTTTTTATTACTATTGTTTTGTCTGTAAAAAAAGCTCTTCTGGGCGTTGACATGGAAACATGGAAAAAATAAATAAATAAACAACTGGTTTGAATAAAATTATTATTTAAAATATGGTGTAGTCCAGTATAGCGTAACAATGTATGGATAAAATAAAGCTTCATTTTGAACAGAATTAAAATTACACCTGTATTAATAATTAATTGATTAATTTTCGTAAATCCTGTGTGAATACATTTAAATATTTTTTAAAAAATCCAGATTTATATATGTACATATTTTCTTCTTACCTTATTGTAGGGGGGTGATATATTTAATTCAACATTCTGAATGATTGTATTATTTTTCAGAGTTGTAATACTTTTAGTATATTATTCGTGTTTTATGTTGCAGTGAAAAATGTGTTTGAATTATTAAAATGGTAGAATCAGAGCCAAGATCACAACCATCAATTATTTAGTTGTTCTATCGGCCGCTAGTGCTCACACACCATACAATATTTATAACACTCAAATCTCTACATCTTTAATCTTTTCAAGGACTGACCATATTTTTTATATATACGCCAAAAAGAAACCACCGAAACACATAACATATTGATGGAAATAAAAATAAATAAAATAATTGTAATCGGCCTAAGAAATTTTAAATTGTAAATCAACTTCATATATGTATCTATGCAGATTAATTTATAAATCTAAATATGAGGTTTTTAAGCTATATTATCATTGAAAAAATAATTATTTTTAATTTTAATAATTGGCATTAAAAAAAAATATGTTTTTAGAAATCCAGTTTTAAAATCTTATAAAATGTACATCTACTTTAAAATCGACATTTTATAACTTCAAAGTGGAGTTTTTTTTATCAAATATTACAGCTTAGGTTTAAGAGAATTCGTTACGAATTGAATTGAATGATTTGAGAGTTTCCGATTCTAATTACCTTAATAATAAATACAACCCATGCTTTATATTTTTATTGGAATACGTGAATATATATATTATGTTTATAAATACCCACCCATACTTTTTGTTTCTCATGTTTTTAGAGCAAATGTCAAACTTAAGAAATTCACAGAGGCTATATAATCATCACTAACTGTCATTTATTTATTTATTTACGCTCCGAGGAGCTTTTATTTTAGAAAGGGTCTTTTTTAAGAGGGTTTTTTTATACACAACAACGTGTTAATTGTCTGTAGGTGATCTTAACTAATACTAGTTACACAGGTCACCGACTTAATAATCAGTATTTACCTTAAAATACAAGAAATTAGAGTAAACCTGAATCAAGACGATAAATTGCGATCTTCCAGTCGTAATATCAATTTAAAAATTCTTGACTTGGGTGGTATTTGAACCCATGACCACAGTATTTGTAGCCACGCTTCTTATCCCCTGAGCTATTACGCTGGTGGTTGAAAGTGATTGGTAATACCGGTTTTCGGGAACTTAAAGGGAAGGTTTCAATAATTAATTAAATGATAAATGCAATTTGGCGTTTTATAATTCGTTAAAAATGAAAAATATTTTTTTTCTTATATACAAAAAATCTGGTCTTTTAGGTATTTTACGACACCATAACATTTTTAAAATTTTTCTTGTATTATTTTTTAATAGAAAAATTTATTTTACCCGGGGTGATTCTTAGGCCCGGTTCAGATTTATTACAGTTCATCGCGGGACGATCTGGGAATAGGACCATTAGATGATTGTGTTAAAAAAAAGAGTGACATATTTCCTCTCATAAGGTACTAGAATTTTCCTCATACAAACCCGACTCCTCACAAATTGCCTACACGGTTTAAACATTTCGCTTATGGCTTTTACTAATTATACCAACTCATATTAGCGATTCATCATCACCCTCGGGAAAACCACCTCGACGCATCTCTTTCTTGGGACTCCCCAAACAAACTGGCGTATGTTCACCATTAAAAAATATATTTTTTAAATGATACACACGAAAAGCCAATTACGAAGTTCGTGTTCCGGATTAACCGGATCGATCGTGTATGATAATAATTAGGCAGCGGTGTTCAAATCCAATTATATAATCACCGAATCGATGTAATTATTGTATGGTGTAAGGAAGTTGCATGTAACCAAAACTGAATGGGGGAGGCTCTGTTTAATTTACACTTCATTTCCTGACGGCCAAATCTTCGCGTGATTTCATATTCGTGATCGAAAATCGGCCCTTAGCCTACCAAAATTAGAACAGCTATTTTATACGGTTTCAATAGCAAAATAAAATATATTATATATGTGGTTATTCTTTGAACATCCTCATTACATGAGTCAGTAACACATTAAACTATATACAAATAATCCATAGCAAAAAACCACACATATCAATATCTTATTTAATATATATATATATATATATATATATATATATATTATGTTATATATATATATATATATATAAGTTATTATAGTATATATATATATATATATATATATATATATATATATATATATATATATATTAATGTAATTAGATCGGTCAGTTAGAGATCAAACCCTAAACCGATATTATACAAATCGATGGGTCAAATTTAAGTATACATTTTTACTGTTAATAATCTTAACTAATTGTAACCCAAGTTGTATCTTTATCAGAAGCTTTTTTTATATAGATATTATATAATAAAAGCTAATACGGGATATTATTATTACATTGAATGAAAGGCAAACCTATATGTTTGCACAAAATTTTTCAATTATATAATATAAACATTACACATTATATTATAAAAAATTTTTTTTATAAAGATGACGACTATGTAAACATTCTAATTTGAAATCGGTGATAAATTAATATTATTTTATTTATTAAAATAAAAATGGGTTAAAGGCCAATTGTATTACACTTATTCATTGTGCTTACTCATTGAGTAATTGTAGTGTAATCGCAGTTAGGGGGTTATTCTAGTACTGTGTGGTCTCGATAATCCGACAAATATGGGACCGCCAACTGTCCGGACTATCGAATTATTAAAAGGAACTATTAAAAGGAAAAACATAAAAATGAATAAAGGGTAAATAATTCTATATTGCGATATGTTTTTGATTTTAATTTTATATGCGATTGTTAATTTTATATTATATACATTTTCATATAATACTATAATTTATGTTTATATATTTTTCATTTTTGTTTTAAAACTTTTTTTATTATTTTTTTTGTCATGGGAGGGGGTTTATGCACTAACAGGCGCCTCTGATATCAAAACAATAATAACTGGACGTGAAATTAAATCCAGTAATCATCCCAAAGACTATAATTTTTCACACCGCAAAATTTAATATCATATCTTGCTTTATAATACACGGTAATAAAATCACTCTACAAACGTGAGAAATAAATAGTGCAGTTTATTTGTCTTAAAGTGTCGGATTATCAAGATACAGGTTTAATCCTTTTATTATTATAAAAATATGTTCTTGTTTTCTCAACTATCAAGTTAAGTATTTAATTGCCATGCATGTTTAAAATTTGTTTTGACATATCCAATCAATGAAATTCCCCAACCCCAAGGTGGTGAATGGGGTTGAAATGTCCTGTTTTGAACGGACAATGGGGACATTAGGTTAATATTCGGTGTGACAATATGTTTGATGGATACACTTTTAGCATATTTGTAGATATTGTGTTGATAAATGAGCGAGATTCGTCTTGTTTGTCATCGGCGATGGTGGCACTGTCGAACTTATGGTGTTTCGGGTGCGGCCTAATGGTATTATGGGAATTAATCATCGAGTTACGTGTCCCCTGTACAATACCATTCTTCTATATCTCTCTCCCTATACATGCTGTGACCATGCTTTTAATTATTTATGTCACTTTTGGATACACCATCAGTGCACTACCCATACATCGTCAAATCGCTAGCTAAACATCAATTTTGATATCTTTGAACAGAAAAAATTAGACGCTTTTATCAGTCACACAGATTAAATATAATAAAATAAAAAAAAATGTGTTTTTCTATTGCTATTCCCAAGTTTCAAAATTAATTATAAATATTTTAAAGGCTTTCGTGTAATACCAACACGACTACAAAAAAAAAAATTTATGTGTATTGAAGGGATGTATTCAAACATATCGGTAGTATAGAAGATGATGGTATATCGAAGTTAAGTATTTTTTTTCGGAATTATTTCGCTTTAATACAATGTTAAAATGTGTAAGATCTCTGGTTGGTTCAACTAATTTCAAAAAGATTACGTGGACTGTGTTGCCATACGATACTAATATCATATACTAACTCAGTAATAATAACCGAAGATTTTAAAACTGTCATAATAGTTTAGTTTTATTATTTTTTCATGTTGGCATTATTACATGACAGCCTTTTATTTTTTGAAAATTATTAAATAAATTTAAAACAGTCTTAATTCTTTTTTTCTTATTAAAAATAAATTATTATTAAACAAAATAATTTATTACAGGTCAACGAACTACGCAAATCAAGTGAGCGGGGTTGCCATACGATACTACCATCATATACTCACTCATCAATAATACATAACCGAAGATTCACAATTTTTTATAATAAATTATATATAATCTACAATTTGGTTATATATTTTTTTGATAATTATCATCTTCTTAATAATATTAAAAAAATGTGTTTTTTATGCATTAATGCCGGTTTTTTCTATGAAATCTACTCATCAAAATCTCATCGTTACAAGTACCTATAGTTTATCAATTATTTCCTGAATTGTGAGTTAAATATTAACTGTAATCAATTACAACTTAAAATATTTTAAATAATAAATATGATTTGGAAGCTTTTGATTTTGAACGCCTGATTTACTAATTGTTACAATTTAATTACAAAATCCTGAAAAAAAATCAGCCTAACCTGATCTGGTCTGTTTTTTAAGATTTTTCATCAATGATGTTAAATTACTACATTTTTAATGTTTTTTTTAATTACTTGATATTCACCCCAGCATGAAAATGAACAATCGATGGGTCAGTCTGTTAATTAATAGGAGCATTTAGAGTCCATTAATCGACTATCTAATCAATGGGAGACATTATTAGAACCACCCATCGAGTAATTTATTAATTGCTACGATATGACAAGCCTTTTTTTAAATATGAGAAAATTCTCTTATACGACGTGTGTTATTCAAATTAAAAATATGCGACATCGTTAATGTCGTAAAAATAATATTATGTATGTAATATTTCCATCTTGGTCGCTTCAGAGCCCCGAGGATATCAAACCAAGAATTATTCCCCTATTAGCAAATGAGGCCTTCCAATTCAACATTTATTATTATAAGATTTTTTCTCCATTACTCCAATCATATTGTACCATTTTCTTGATATTAAATAAAAATTTAAACCATATTTTTTATATGGTGATTTTATTTAGTGTGACTAATCACGACCATTTTTGACATTTTCTCTTCAAACATATGAAATCAAGAGTAGTTAGGAGTCAATAAAATAATGTACTACTATTTCAAATCTTTGTAGAAATAATTTCAAACCTAAGACACGCGCAGAAAATAACTAATTTATTACAAACTGTGATTGATTGATATATTTATACTATTTTTGTTTATAAAATTATATCATTAAATCCTTAAACTATTAATTGTTGGTGTATTAAAAAAAAGTTTATAATTTTCCCATGTCACCAATCACGGCCATTTGTTCATAACTTTGGTTTATAAAAAAATAGTGTTAGAGTGTTTTATATAAAATTAATAATTATTAATAATAATTGATATATTAATACTAGTCTAATTTTTTTATACAAATTTTTAATATTTTTATATTCCATATAAAGGGGCTTTAATCCCCAAAATAAACATAATTTGGGTACGTGTAATTGTGGTGGTAGTACATTACTTTTCGTGTGTATATAATAAAACAAATATATTTTCTTCGAATGATAAAAGTATGTAATTACCATCGTTGTTTGCTTACGAGGAAAAGCTCATCTTGCAAATGTTTATTTTTTATTCTCTCTATTAGATTCCTGTTTATCCTATTTCACCCTGAAACGTGATTTACTTCTCCTTCAACTGAAGTAAAGAGAGAAAAAAATACCAATTTCTTCCAACACGCAATATGAGATGTCAATCTTATTTCAATTAAGCCCACCTGAAACACGTGTACTAATTTATCTATTAATATTATTGATACACATTCATAAAAATATTGCAATTTTATTGTAATTAAAAAATACCCAGTACCCTAATATCTCATTGAAAAGTTGACAATTATAAAAAATGTATGCAACCTAATGTTGATATTGCGCGAAATAAAAAATTTAATTAATAAAAATATAATAAAGAATAAAAAAATTTATATTGCGCGAAAAGATATTTTTCCTGTCTAAATAAAACTATTGTTTATTTCTTATGTTTGTAGAGCAAATGTCAAACTTTTAAACACGAGCAAAGGCGATCTAACTTACTGCAAACTACCGTCCAATTTAATTTTCCTTTCAATTAAATTCACTTTAAACAAACCTTTTTTATAGTATAATTCTGTATTTCTATATTTTATAATTACTACACTTTAAATCAAGAATAAATTATTTTATTTAATATACAAGAGGGGCTACGAACTTTTATTTTTAGACAACAACGTGGTAATTGTATTAAAAAATTTACCTATCGGTTATCTTAACTATTAAACAAGTTACCAAAGGGGCGGTGTTCTGGTCGATTTATTAATCGCCTCAGTATTTACTGTACAATCCAGAAAATTAGAGTAAACCTGTATTAAGATGATCGATTGAGATTATTCCCAATCTTCCAGATTTGAACTCTTATCTACTGAGCTAGTTTTTATTATTAATAATTCTAAAAATCATGGGTGTAATTTTTTTGAAATTGTAGTATGAAGGTACGGGAAAGGAGTTAGTTTTGCTTATAATTTCTATAAAAAATGTATAAATACATTCTTCGTTTTGGGATAATTGTATTTATTGTATTAACGGTTTAGGCAAGGTCCACTGAATAATAATTGTTTATGAATGCATAACGCTCAACCCCTTAATCTTATAATAAAGGTGTACGTCCCTTTAAATAGCTCACTTTGTCAAATTCAAATTAGATGGTCAATAGTGTAAGAGGGAAGTGTTGAAGCCCCAAATCCGATAGTTTGGTGGGCAAACAGGCGGTCAGCTCGGTATGCACACCACCCCCATCATCGAGGATGGTCAGTTTGGGGATGACGACATTCTTGACCCTTTGGGGGTGTGTTACAAGTGTATGCAGTGCTACCTGGTCGCCTTCGTTGTTTCCCTAACAAATATTCAACCCTTGTAATGGTCACGATTAGTATCGCAATTAATCCGGCGCCCGGCCCTTAATGACGGTTTAATTCTCATATCATCGATTTTACTATAATAACAAAATTATACACACACATTCCTTACCCTTTCATAAAGACATCATTTTCTGTGAAATCTCATACATGTCTTTGTTTAATAAGTGAATACTTCTACTCAATACGCCTTGAATAATTTGAGTATCTTGCTTGATGACATTTATCATATTTTATTAATTGTTAATCTAAAACTTTGCCTGATTTAATAATAACTTTAGAGAGAGAAAGATAATGAATAAAAAATTGTTTTATTAATATTTTTTCTGATAACAAAGATGGCTCATAATAACGATAATATACTAATATCAAATATTTAATTATGTGAATTGAAATTGTTAATTATTAAACCCCGTGTGTTTGTAATTCATTAATTTAATATAAGATTCAAAAGTAGTCGATTTCAAATTTGTCTTTAAGGGGTTTTAATATTATTTTATTGTGTAAAAAATGTGTAATATCTTCCAAAATCACCTTACAATTTAGGAATACACAATTATTATTATTTTGTAATTTAAATCGAAAGCCCGATTTAACATTCAATACACCGAATTGAACAGTATTAAATTGAAATAATTCTGAAAAATTAAATACCTCATTTTACTACATTCCTGGTGCGGGAATTGAACCCTAATACCCTCGTTAGCTCGGTGGTAAGTCCACTTTGACGGAATCCGAGAGAAGCGGTTTCAATTCCCGCACAAAGCAAAGTAATTTTTTTTTCAGGATTATTTCAATTTAATACTCTTCAATTCGGTGTAAACACCTTATTTCACTGTATTTAATTTTCTAATCGGGCTTTCGCTTAAAATGATTAAATAATAACTATTGTCATATCATTAAAAATTCATTTATTCAAATAAAACATGAAATTCTAAATAAATTTTTGTTGAAATATCTTAGCATTAATATTTTAATTTGCAGGTATGTCAATTCAGATTCATGTTCTGGTAAGTGAGTTCATATTTTATATGAGGCGTTCAGAATGAAAAGCTCCCAAATAATTATTGAAATGTTTTTCAAATATTGGTTAGAATGAATTTCCTTAAACCTAACTATCAAAATGTCGTAAATTCACTGATTCTACTCGATTTATATTTAATAAATTTTGAACCTAAACGCCTCATATTGGTTACTTTTATGTAAAAACGACTCCCTTTGTATTATCAAATGAACATCTCTAGGTGTTGATGAGTTTGATGACTAATCTTGGTAGTATCCATCGATTGGGGTGTATAATGGGCCTCGAGGGCTCTAAGGCCCCATCAATTTTCTCCAGCCGATGATATCCTGAAGGCTCAGACATCGGTTTTCAATTTGTCCCGCATGATTGGTTATCGCAGTAGCAATAATGCCTTAGGCCAATCACATAATATATTTAACATGAAAACATATTTTTTTTATTTAACCCTTACCTTCCCAATTATTAACTATTCTTACTATATAATTGTGATATCTAAATATAAGTTTAATGTGTCCCAATTCAAAGAGAAGGCTCGGGGCAGTAAGGCGGCCATTCCACCCACACTCTACTTGTTTAGCATCCCTCCAAGTTTGAACCCTTAAAGTGTTATTATTAATGTGAACTCGGTTCTCTGTTACACTGTCTTGTATTTGTTGTTCGCCACATGCCCCCATATAGTCCTGCCTATTTGCAATACTACAAAATTACACACCATTTACCTGTTTGTGTTGTTCAATTCGGATTTTGGAACATTACACAATAGTGTAATGTTCCAAAATCATCCCTCTATTCTACAAACATTCAATTTCGAGTCGGTCATTTCTAGACGGGGGACTGTTTAATAGACAGAAATAATCTTTGGACTGATGAAAATACATCTTAGTATGGTTTAAAGAATGTTTAAGTAGAATATTATTTTCTATTAAATACATATATAACAAACCCAACTCAACCCTTCGATTAATCTCATACATAATTCTATTAAAAGTATACCTAACCTAACTCAACCTTTCGATATATAAATCTCATACTGTTTAATACACAGAAATAATCTTTGGACTGATGAAAATACATCTTAGTATGGTTTAAAGAATGTCTAAGTAGAATATTATTTTCTATTAAATACATATATACCAAATCTAACTCAACCCTTCGATATATATTTTTTGTTTGTTTATAAGCATTGTTCTCACACGATAAAATATCAAATTGTAGCATCTGAAACATTATATTATTGAAAGCATATACGTATTTCAACTTCTTATCTCTAATTTCAGTCATGATACTTGTAAGATGAAAATGAGGCTTTTGTGAGTTTTATTTTTATTTTCAAATAAAAATTTAAAAAAAAATTATATATAAGCCGCTGAGATAAAAAAAAGATCCAACCGCATTTATGACAACTTTTAGTGAATGAACATTTTGCTTTTAAGCTTAGTGAGAAAACATACCAAACAGAATTGTGTTCATTTTTTTTATTCCAAACTAGAAGATGTTAAAAAAACATATGCTTCTCCCATAGATCGGGTCTAACTCTAAAAAAAAAACAAAATTGGTCCAACTCAAAATTTCTCTTTTTTCCTCCCAGCGGCTCAAATATTGATAAAGTAAAAAAAACTACAATTCTCTAATTTTATTTTCATGATATGATTAAATATGGCAGGAAAAATATATTGTATAGTTGAAATTAATAATTCAACTAATATATCCTAATAGGATTTATTCAAGATAAAAATTGCTTTGGAACTATTAGTATAATGTTAAAAAATGTTTCTCAAAATCTATGTATTCTTCATAATTCGTAACCAGTGGACGCACTTTTTTAGCATTTATTGCAAGATTTAATTGCTAATTTGAGTTAAATTAGAATATTTTAATATTGTAGCCAGATACTTATAGTACTAGATAGCAGTTATGAAGTTTATCATAATTTTATGATGATAAATATCAAGAGTTTCACAGAGACAACAGACTCATCTGCTTGGTCCACCATATTAATTTTTATACATCTAGTTGTCTGGCATTCTTAACGGACAAACATGGATGTGATCAAAACATTTGCTACTATTTTTTATAATACAATCTAAAATTAACCATATCGTCTACAATTAAGATCAAGTTTATCTTTCGGCGGAATTTCATTATATATTTTCATAAAATTAATATGACAAAAAAGTCAAAAAATATATTAACAATGTAGCCAGATACTTGTAGTACTACATAGATTGTAGTTATTGAGAAGTTATTAATTGATAAAATATAATATGAGCATCCACACATATTTCAATATTAGACATTGTATTTTTACAAACGTATACTACAAATAAGTTGTGACAACGTGCTTTTCATTTGATATTTTATATGTTAAAGCGATACGCCTTGTTCATTAATAAAATATATATAATATAGATCTTATTTCCAAAATTGAGCTTATATAAATTTAATATGCGGTATTTTACAAAGCCAAGTTTAAGATCCCCAGGCACAGTGTATTCTGTCATCAACCCCCGTACAATATTACTGATCGTTCACTTGTGTCTTTATAATCGGCGAAATGTGTCATTACAGGAAACATACGAGGTGTAATTTGAGGGATGCGAGGGTTTTGTACGTATAATAATTTATTTGGCCACAAAATATAATTATAAAACCGATACATCGTAACCGCAACTCGTGTCTACTTTTAACGATCGCATTTACCGAGTGTGTCGTTAATATCAAGATACGCCTAAATATACGTCAATACGAAAACCAACATAATATGTAACACATTCAAGTCATCTTGAATAAATTATTATTTTAATTATAAATTAATAAAATCCTGGTCGGCATATGTTTGCTTGATTGTCAAACACTAATGGGTTTATTCATTTGGGTGATTTTATGTATACCATCCAAATAATATAAAAATATTTAACAAAAGCCACTCTGGGTGCGTCTATTTATAAGAAAATAAATTATATATTACAATTTCGTCATTAAATTTGAATTTTACATTGTTGAACTAATACAAAATATCCTACGAGTTAGACTTAGGTGTATAGAATATAACCTATAACTAACATGAGAATAACATTTTTATATAAAATTAGAAATACATAATATTAAAAAGTATGGGAAAAAATAGAACCCATTTACAGATATAAGATTAAATATACAATATCAAGGATAGACTCTATATTAACAAAAATAATTATATAAAAAACATTACTGTCCGCTTTGTAGCCCATTAGTTCGTGGGTGAGACTTTCGAGTTCGATCCACCGTGCCATCAAAATGGGAAACCATCTCACTTTTTACTTTCTACCAACCACGAGATTGACCTGTCAGAATATGTAGTAAATTATAAAAAATAACTTAATATATATTTTAATGATATTTCACTTGTTCAAAGTTGTCATTGTGTATCTTCACATATACGTGTGGCTTGATATATTAAATATTTTGATTATAGCCAGTGCAGCACATGTTAGATTTATCCGAGCACTTCGCCAACAAGCAACCACCCTCTTATAAGTGGGTGTATGGGGGGTGGCAGGCGATAATGCCTCCTCGCATCGCCTGTCGTTTGCAACCCTTTCGATATTATTTTGCCAAAGTGAGGAAGATACGCCGCGAAAGGATGCACCATGACCCTCGCTACTATCAGGCCTGAGAACCAACACAAATGAAGGGCGTGCGCTAATAACAGCCTAAGCCCTTCAAATATTGGCTTCGGTAATCGCAAATAGTAGGCCAAGTCCAGAACTTGTTTAAGAAAAACGCATGTAACTTTTATTTCATTATTGATATCGTTATAAAATTTTAGACTTTTTTAATAAAGAGATAAATTTCCTATGTAATGAGTTTTACTTCAGATTTTTTAATCCATAAGAACATTTTTTTCTCCAAATACTGACAAATGTCTATCATTGCCGAACCGCATTAGGTTTTTCCTGTAATGGCAAGGTGATGATGGTCCATGCTTTCCTTTTATGATTAATTTTATATATATATATATATATATATATATATATGTATGTATGTATATAAGGTAATAATTAACTTGAAAATTGAGATTCCTAACAATTTATTCCGATGGCTGTTATTAGCGCACGCCCTTCAAATATATCCTTGTAGAGAATACACCTAAGTCTGTTTTTACACGGTCTTGATATAACACGGTTTGAAAATTGAATATTTTTAATTTTTTTACACGATTTTATTCCATTTAGCACGATTTGAAATTTTATGTACTTAAATTTTTTTTTGTCAAATTTAATTTTTGCGAAGTATGTTCATATCACAAAAAAGTATTTATGAAAGAAAAAAGTCTGAAACCATCGATAGTACTATCGATAGTTTGCGAACACTAGCTTAAAGATTTAAGTGAATTCCCCTTTAGCGCGTACAAGCAATTTTTACTGGTCAAAGCAAATGTGAATAGCACTAATTTAGGGGAATTCCCTTTATGTGCATACAATAAAATTTACTGGTCAGAGCAATTGAAACGTGTTAATATTTTGTGAACTGTCAATGCAATAAGACGTGTTTGGTAAAGAAAGCGAATGCGAATAACTGATGACGATAGCAATTAAATTTATGTTGCCGTATTTATGATTATCATGTTTTTTATTTTATTTTTTACCTTAAAAATTGTATAACCTATTCTTTTCGTTCACAACATAGTTTTTTAGTTCCTGAACTTGCCATACATTTAATTTATATTACTTTTAAGATTAGAGTGCATATCTTTTTTATCATTAATTACTATGCTTGTGAAAATAAGCATTATATATTTGATTTAATAAAATAAACATGAATTCTTGTTCTTAAAAATTCTTGTTTTTCACTAATTTTAATAGGTTTTAGAGATTAGGAACAAATCACCCATTTTTGTATACGATCAATGTCTTTTTTACACGGCTTCTTCTGGAACCAATCTACCGTGTAAAAACAGACTTAGGTGTACTCTTATTTAGTCTAGTTTCAAACGTCATATCGAGAGGCTCTCGGCCTTAGTTAAACGAGGTGTAGTCTCAGTCTTCGATGACTACTTTTAGGCAAATTACACGCGGCGAGTGTTTATCCAGATGGCATGAACACGAGCTGAAGTCTTCGCCATCACCCATCCACCCACACTTACATTCACTCGCTCTCTTTGTCTATTACTTCGAATTGGTGAAAATAATAATTAAGTTCAATGTACGAAGTAATTCGCGTCACTCCTGTTACAATTCCGGGCGAAATGGCGTCGATTCTTTATATAATAATAAGTCTCGTGTGGGCCTCGTCACCTCTTTAATGCCACCCACCCTCGTTAATTGCTTTCTTTGTGCACATTAACCATCCGAACATGCCTTTGTAATATTACAAATATTATTTTATATTTAAGAAGCTCTTCGTCAAAAAATGGCATGTCTGTGGGTTGGTGGAAACTATTTTTTATTTATTTGCATGTAAACGCCTCATAAGAGCTTTTTGTTTTTACAGACAAGACAAAAAAATAAAATTAAGAAGCAATATTACTATATAAGGTCGCTCCTAAACAAGCCCTGTAGGTGGCAGAATTTGTTGAAAAGAGTTCTCCCAGGTGGTCAAATTTTTATTTCAACATTTTGTATAATTTTGCGTAATAATACACATAGTCTTGTTCTGTTTGAATATTATCCTTCCCAAAAATACCAATATAAAGTTACAGCCGATTCAATACTGTATACCAATCTTAGATTTATAATATTACACAAGTATTTTATAAAAAATAATATTTATAGAGAATAATACAAAATTTTTTCGTGCTTATGTGAAAGTACAATAGAACCTTCAGTATTCGAAATATCGCTAATTTGTTTTTTTGTAAATAAGGACTCTTTTACGAAAACACAAATTAGTGACTTGAAATAACTGAGAATATTTTAGGGGGTGGTAATAATTAAAAAAATATATATTTTTTTTTATTAATTAATATAAAAAAATAATTAATAATATTAATTACGTATAACAGACACAATATACACGTGACAGTCACTACTGATTATTTCAGAGGAAGTTGATTCCAAGATGGTGGCCCAAACTCGATTTCACAAGCACTATTAATATTAATAATAATTTTAAAAAAATCAATTATTCTTACGATACCCTACCACCCCCTATAATATTTTCAGTTATTACAAGTCCACCCTATATTAATTATTTGAAAAATAGAATGAACGGCTCATAAGAATGATTATTATTAAACTCCCTTACCTTAATAATTTATATTTATTTATTAATAATGTATTGAAGGATAAATAATTTCGTATATGCGTGTTCTTTTTTCCTTTTAAATATTATAAAATTCGAAAGAGGTGAAATTTGAGTTCATGGTTATGGAATTTAATAACTCCGCATTTAGAAACAGATATATATATATATATATATATATATATATATATATATAACAACATATATATATATATAATATATATATATATATATATATATATATAACACCTGCTTAACATATATATAACATATATATATATATATATAACAACATATATATATATATATATATATATATATATATATATATTATATTTATAATAAATCATTTAAAAAATCCTGATAAAAACAATTTAGGCTCTTTGTAATAAATGTAGTGACACGTGTTCGAATTGAAAATTAAAAAAAAATGTATAGGACATGAAATGGGAAAGATTGACTCATAAGTTTCTAAAAGTGTTCAATCCTATAAAAGCATGCGCAATAAAAGATTTCAGCCAATGTAATTATAGTTTTTTAAAAAATTCGATAAAAACTTGCATCACGATAAGAAAAGTATCTGTAATATATCAATTTATTCAATCTCTCGTGCTTGAATGTCATCACTCATTTAAATTGTTTTATTTACCGCAAAATACTTGCGGCTGTAAGTCATTCTTCCAAAATTGTGTTGTCTCACGTGAAGCTTGATAAGTGTATCGACCTTTGACGTGTGTCATACTCGTTTCAAATATATTTAATGTAATATACGATGGTATTTGTGCATCTTTGTGTCATATAGCCTGCGACTTTATTTGACATCGGCTGATAAATTAAATTTGATGCCTTCGGGGGTATAAGCGGGGGATGGCACTTTGGGGGGTGGAGTTGCATACTTTTACACCCTTTGCTTCGAACACACCCCCACCTGAGAATACAGTGACGATGTTCTACTAAGCCAGAAACACTAACATGCTAATTGAATTTAGAAATTAAAACCCACCGATGCGATTCTAATTATATCTTGCTCAATTTTGGGACCCACATTTTTATGTGTATTCATTTTAACCTTCATATACGACGTTTGTTTGGAATATGTATGAGTACAACGTATGTCCGGATTGTTTCTTTTAAGAAATACGTCTAAGAATCTAGAATACATTAATGACGTACATATATCGAGATTCCACAATATTAAATACACTCATTGTACATATCATATACGAAATTTAAATCACATTTTTTATTTGTATAAATCATACACAATATCAAAATAGTATTTGATCAATACTGATATTTTATCGATATACCAAATATATACGTCTTTTATTTAGAAAAATATTAAACAACAATTCCATCACTCCATGAAGAAAATAGTATATGTATGTATTTTCTTTCTTATTTGATTTTTGTTTTAATCAATCAAATTGATTTTTTCAGCGCGTCACATATGTATTTTTTTCAATAAAAAATATTTGTATTTCGATCAGAGGGTTGATCTTTAATTTGGTAATTTAATATTAAACCAAAATAATAGTTCATCTTTGTCAACAAGGTTTGATTAATCGAAACATTTTCTCTCTTTAATAATGTATAAATCCTAATGTAACATATACACCTGAATGAATCTCTGCAGGATATTACAATTCAATATATAATGTGTAATTTATGTATTTTTTCTTTATTCTAAATATTCTTCACCCGTTTCAGTTTTAATACCTAAAAGAGTTTAGTTTGTCCGTAATAATAATTATGAGAAAACCAATCAATGGTCGCCCATTTAATGACATCTAGAATGAAACACTCATCAGTGTCGATTTATTTAGAAGCAGGCATATTGAATATTTGATTTTAAATCTGAAGAGATGTCATCTGAAGTATACAATACAATATTGCTCGGTTCCCCTTTCTTGTAAAGCGAAATTCAATATAGATGGCCGCGACCTGTGCACTCAATAATACTGGCTGTCAATCAAAGGCTTCGGTTCGACTCCTTGTTCTTCTTCGCTAATTGTCAGACGAAAATTCCTATACAACAAACTGAAACGATTGTTCCCGTATCTCATCCCCCCGATCGAATGTCCGTTTGATTTCCTCCACCCTTATTGACTTTCCTTACAATCTGAATGTGAATCGGAAGCTATTATGTCATTCAGCCGCGGCTTTCCATTTAATAATTAACAAATTTGTACATTTCGACTGCTCCATCGTATAATATCGTAAGTGCAAAAAAAATATGTGTACTCTTAAGTCTTTATGGAACTGAGCCACATATTCAATCTGGTCACACTGCCTGTCACGTGTCACTCGGCTTAATTATTATTTATAAAATATAACAATTTACGATTAAATACCTTCTATTGACAGAGACATGAAATGTGTTATAGATAATAGATGAATCTACATTAGTTGCCGGTCAAATAGGACTATTTTACTATTTCGAAAAAGTCCCATTTAATGGGTTAAATAATGATTGAAAACCAACATTTTTTGACGTATCATACATTTCATACATGCAATCTGTGGCTCAGTTCCATAAAGACTTATGAGCACACAGTTTTTTTTTGCC
>JAGTTH010006748.1:0-27451 GCA_022606485.1 Agraylea sexmaculata | reverse complement strand
TATTATTATCAATAAAATGCCCATTTTCGAAAATTTAGATATGTATTAAAATTGTAATAAAATAATTGTATAAAATATTATTCTTCCATCTGGCAAGACTGATGGTAGATGGATCTGTACAGACAGACATACAACATACACACACGTTCAACAATTATATCTATACTAATATTGTATATGGCCCAGGCGGATTTTACTAGTTATTATTTTTGGTTTCAATATATTTGAATTTAAACTACATAGAACATTACTGCTTTACCGAATTAAAAAATCACCGCACACCTAAAAATCCTGAATATTAGAGTTAACTTTCATTGATCGATAATGATTTATATTATTTTAAATCAAGTCAAAATAAAATTGATGAAAAGCTTATTTAATTTAATCATAGTTTACATCAAAGCAAAAATTCGAGCATGACGTAATGAGAGACGACGATAGTTAACCGTAAAAATACGGGCAAAATGCATCTCGAATTACCGAATGTATATAGTCGAGAATATTTTTAATACTTTAAATGAAATAATAATGGCTATTTGTAGGTGTGCAAATGATTTTTGTCTCCCAATATGAGCAAATCCATTGACCCCTGGATGGGCGCGACCAACACGATCAATGGCGTCCAGACACGCCAGCCATTTTCCACTTTACTAGCTACTAACCTGAATTGTATATTAATAATGCATCGCTAATGTTGATTATTGAATCTGACCAATAATGGAAGTTTTACAATGGCTCAGGTGTTTAGGAAATCACATTTGGGAACAGTCAACAAATCCCCAAATGGATTATTTCCACTGATACAACATGCCTATGATATACAAATTATACCAACACTATAATAATTTTAAATATTATATTTAATATTTTTATACAAATATTTACAAATATTTTTAATACATAATTTAATAATATTTATGCAAAAAGGAAATGCAATTTTCAACATGCACTCTTTCGCCTTAATAATTGTTTGTCCTACATATTTTCTAAACAACTGACCTATAAAACTTCTTAGCTGTAAATAAAACGTTACAGTTTTTATGTAAATTTTAAATTAAATAGAATTGAAAATACTATTATACTTTGTATGTAGAACATACCTATATAATTTAATTACATAAACAACTTCTAAAATTTTATTGGAATTTAACTAATACCCACAAATAATATTTATTTTCGTTTTTGAATCATTATTTTACCCTATTATAAATATATTAAAATAAGGAAAAAAACTAAAGCGAAAAAATACTGTAACATTAGAAGCTAAAGAAACATTTTATTGAACTTGAAAATCTAAAAAAAATGTTTTTGTTATTAAAGTTATCTTAATAAAATATGAATTTTTAATAATTCGAGCCATCGATTTTTTTGACCTAAATAATTTTAAATTCTAAATAACACCGAAACAATATGTTCAATCATCATTAACATCAATTATTTAAAAATTCAATTTTTATCAAAATCATGTAAAATATGAATTATATATTAATTCCAACTATTGTAATTTAGGGAGAGGTTGTGTACATTTCATTCATTATTCCCTACGAAAACAGGTAAACGGATCAATAGTTTCGACGAAACATAAACATTATTTCGATACGACAGGGAAACAACTTTGTCGGTATTTTCTTTTCCGATGGAAAACCTTCACCATAAAAATAACCACAACGCAGTCACGAAAATTCATAAGACCTACACGTGCAGTAATAAAATTACACACGCATAATAATTCCCCCATAAAATCTAATCAATCAATTACAATACACCTGTAATTTTTTAATAAAAAATATTATAAATTAAAAAAATAAAAGGTTTCATTATATATTGACATTGACACATTAAATAATTTGGGGCACTTTGGCTTTGACATACATACATTTTTATTATTATTTCTTTTTTTTAATTTTGAACGATGCGTATAACCACAAATACTATCAAGCTTAAATTTTTAATTAATAATTACTGGAATATCGGAAATAATATTATTAAAATCCTGATTCATCGCCTCGATCCAAGTTTACGATCAGCGTAATAGCTCAGAGGATAACGCGTAGCTACAAATATTGCGGTCATGGGTTCAAATCCCACTGGATTGAATTATTTTGCTAGGTTTTTACGATCGAGAGATCGAGAATAATAGTAATAAAACCACCATCGATCACGTTGATCCAGCTTTACCCTAATATCCTGGACTGGAGCGATTATTAAATCGGGCAGAGCCGCTCTGTCGGTGACCTGTGTAACTAGTAATAGTTAAGATCACTCACAGACAGTTAATTAACACGTTGTTGTGTCTAACAAAAAACAAATTTGTTAAAACCCTATCAAAAAAAGTCTCTCGGGGCGTATATGAAATAAAAATTAAGATTAAAGTACAGAAGAACAACCATGTATAAATGCAATAGTTAAATAAATGGCTAATAAATTCAAACAAAATCAAAAAAAGCCCCCTGAATATATAAGAAAAAAGTAATTTAACTGGTGAAAATATATAATAAATAAGCATATAGTTTTCATTAAGTATATTTATGTACGTGTTGCATATAAATGAAGGTTTATTAACAATTTGTATACATTTTACACGGATGATGGAGTCTATGAAATATACCCATTATTTTTCAAAGTAGTGTTTTACTTTGGAAGCACGTAGAATATTGTTTGTGTGTATGTATGTTAAATGAATGTAGGGGGGAATATATATATTAAAATAACCGTCAGTATTTAATTCCATCCAGGGTGTAGTTGACTTTTTCACTCACTCACAATTAGTTTAGATAGTAATGGGGTGGTTGGTAGTGACTGGCTTGAAGTCTTGTTGTGTACTAAGTGAAGTGTGGTGGTTGTCTGGTGGTGGAGGGTGACCTTGCTACTCCGCACTGAACCGGTAATGGCCACCACACCACACCACTCTTCACATGCCAAATGGACACTGGACAATATTTAAACTACCCACGAGCCATTGCCCTCCATATTTTAAACATATTTAACCCCTGTATATCAAAGATCGAGTAGCGAAGTGACCGAAGACAAACGGGACCCGCCCACTGACACAACAGCTCCATTCATTCTTTCCAACACAACATCATTCACTTTAGACATACGACTAGTTCATTTTCGTGGGTTTTTGTATTTTTTCCCATAAATTATGTTATGACTTATTAATTATTTTAAATATCAATTGATTATACTCCGTATTAAAATAAGTAAAAGACTAAGTCTATAAACTTAATATTGTAACATCTAATCATAATGTATCAAAATATTGTACGCAAATTATATTTAATAAAGAAATTGTATAATAAAACAAAACTAGTTAATTTACGAACAATTATGCTTGGATATATAGCAAAACCATAATATTATCAAATCACCAATCATAGTTATTTGCATATAGTAAATTAAGCAATGGATTCCCAGGCATACGTCACCGTAAATACGATAGTAGAGTTACTTAGCTACTCTTATGTTCCGTTTTTTGTTAGTTAATGCCTCGTCTGATCATCGGGTGAAGCATTAATTAACAAAAAACCGATCATAAGAGTATCAAAGTAACTCTATTACCGTCTTTACGGTGTACTTTTACGGAGACGCACGCCTAGGAATCCCAAACTTTAGCAACTGTGCGTGAATATACAGGGTGGACTTGAACTCAAAATATTTTAGGGGGTGGTAGGGTATCGCAAGAATAAGTGAAAAAATATTTTTTTTATTTTGTAATTACAAACATTATTAGTGCTTTTGAAATCGGGTTCGGGCTACCATCTTTGAATCAGCACTCAATAGTGACTATCGCGTATTATTGTGTCTGTCAAATACATAATTAACACTTAATTAATAAAAAAAATATTTCGCTTATATTTATGATACCCTACCATCCCTTTAAATTTTCTCAGTTAATTCAATTCCATCCTGTATATTGATTTTAATAATTTATTTATATAATAATTTCATTAAGATTAGGTTTGCAAAATGTTTAAATCGTTTTATTTATTTTAAAGGAATAACAAAGTAATTGATTTTATTGCATTGAAAAATTATCAATTTTCCATCTAACTTAACGAATCTGAACAATTGTACAATTTACATAATATAATAATATCTATTGTGCATATTTATCTTTGTGTTGGACAATACAAAAAATCTTAAAAAATATTCTATAACAAAAATTGTATTTTAGATCTGTTATGAGATAACATAAAACTACATACATATTAGTTGGTTTGGTTAAAACCAAAATTGAATTCGGTGTATGAATTGCACTTCATTGCTTTATAATATTTTAAAACCTTTTAATAATTAGTTAGGTATTAATTATTTGATACATATTATGTACTTTACTAGATAAAAATGAAATGTATGTATGTGTGTGAATTGATTAACATAAAATTTGAGTACAATAATTCACAAAAAAATAAATGTTGTCTTCTTTAAATAAATAAATTTCAAATGAAAAGATTTAACTTGTGACGTTAAATAATAATTATAAAACAAACTAAAAATATTGAAATAATATTGAGTCTTTAGATGGGCAGCAAGAAAATTAATTAATTAATCTATAAAAGAGAAATGAATAATGACCTACCCATAAATGACAGCTTGATGAATAGTTTTTATGCTGAGTTGCTCAAATAACAGTCTAAAAAATTATTTATATATATTTTAAACGATGATTTTTTTGTTATATTACAGATACATTTTCTAAAAATTGTATATTTTTTAATATTTTGCCAGAAATAACGTTGTAGAAAACAAGTGTCAATGTAATAAGGTCAAGATAATCGATAATACGATCGTAGTCTTCACACTGCTAACAAATAACGGGATTATACTTTTATATTTTTAAACAGCTGAACGGATTTAATAATTAATATTTAAATATTTTGGAATTTCATTACTTAGAGTGCATGTGAATGGAGTTAAAAATGTCCATTATAACTCCACTGTTACATTCAGATGGATTTACTTAAATCAATTTGCTTTGAAGCCGTTTGACGTGAATATATAAATAAATTAACTAATAAATATTGCATTCTGTTTTAATGAAATCAATTAACTGATGGTAAATATTTAGGTCAAGGATTGTGTCGGGTACCTAGAAATTAATATTTTCAATATGCCTGGATATAAAGTGTTCATGCGAAAACAGATATAAAATGTAGCTGTAAAGGTTTTCATGTGTCTGGTTCGAAAATGGAGACACTTCAGTTTTATTTTTCAGCGCTGAAAACCGAACTGTATACCTACTATAAGTTGTCTACGTCGAAGCGAAGGGAAAATGTTGCTTTATTATCGTCAAATTTTTATCATTTTTTTTTAATATATATTGAAATACCCGGGCGTGGGAGGAAAACCATTTAAAAGTAATGTTCGGTTCAGTAATGGAATATCCATGGTTATTAGAAACGCCATTAATTTTGAAGTGAAAAGTTTCCTCAAATTTACAATTCAATATGTATACTTTCACACTACCAAAGAAGCCATTAGTGGAGAACTTTCATGAAACTGACGGGAATTAAGTCTTTTGCTAAACATTTTGTGATATTAAAATCCATTTGATATTTAATAAATTTATTAACTCATTCTATTTATCTGTGAATAAGATAATAACCACGCCCGAATTTGTTATTATAAATGTATATTTCATTATATACATTGAAGAAGATAAATTAAGGCTTTCTCTTATACTAAAATTTATTTATTTTAAACCACGAAGGGATTTTTTAAGGAGACACAACACAGGCTATCGAATTTATCTATCGATGATGTATTTAGCTATAACAGTTACTCGAATAACCGACAGAGCGGCTCTGATCGACTTAATAATCAACCTGACAATCTAGGAAATGAGAGTAAACTTGGCTAGAGACAATCAATCGGGGATTTATCAATATTATTTCTAATCTCCCGTTGGCAATAGCCGATGATTTTTTTTTATTTGACGGGATTCGAACCCATGACTATAGTATTGGTTATATGTCTTGTCCCCTGAGCAAATAATTTGGATATACAATATGAATTAATTTAATATTCTAGACCAAACAGCTCTTAAAATAAATTGATTTTTTAAAAATTATTTGTAAAAATCAGATATTTATATTGATTAAATTAAATTTCTCTTTTGTAGTGTTCAATGTTGCAAGCATTATTACCTGACCTTTTCTAAAATAATGAGTTTTTGATTTATTCAAATGAAAACAGTTCCCTATCATATGAATTGAGAATACGGCAAATGCATGTTTATGTTAATCACATGAGCATATTTATAGGAAGCTGAAGACCCTGACTGAAATCACCTTGACTCTGCTTCAGGGCTACATCGCGGCATTTATTACTGCAATCATAATAAAGTCATACCTTAGTTATTTGTGAAGGCTATCGATTGTTTTGGCCCAGTCAATATTACTGAATGCATACATGAGGGGTGGTAAATTGCACTTTGCTGCTATATATGGCCACTAATTGGACACACAATACCCACTCACACTGCAAATACGCGACATATCTTTTTTATAAGGCCACTCGACTATATACTGATCAAGGCCTTCCTATTCCCAACTAGACTTTTTTCATAACATGTCTAGTAAAAAGCCTTATTATCCATCGTTACATCTACAATCTCTATGACATCCAATCCAATTTGAAGTAAATATTTATTTACTTTAAGATTGAGACTTGCTTATGGAATAGAATTTACATTAATACAGGATCTAAGGGCAAATATTTGTATGATTCATCTTACTTTACGGTCGACAATGATTATCCATTAAAATTATTAATGAGCAATGTGTCAAATTGAAATAACCATTTCTTTATAGTAAAATAAATCAATATTTTTACTTGTTATTTTTGGCTGATATTTATATTGGTATTAGAATAAAAATAAATATCTAATATTAATAATTAGTACCCAATCTAATGAAAAAAAAATCGCTATTGTAATTCTTCGATTGAGATAACAGAATGTTTTACGTTGTTTAATTTCTATACAGACTGTCAAATTGTTTTAAAGAATCAATAAATTATATATTAAGACGATTATAATATTTATATAGGCAACCGTATGGACTTTAAGAAAAGCTGAAAATCTAATTTATTACAGGAAAAGTGCAAAAGTTGCAAACTTCTTGATGAATAACACGATTAAATAAATCGTAGCCACTATTCTGTCGTAAAGAGATGATTGATGCAGTCTTTGATAATATTTTTGCATTTCATAATGAATGAAAATAAATCAACTTATTTATATAGTTACCAGTAAAAAAAAAATTTTTTTACATTAATACCAAAGAAGTTATTTACTTAAATAGACTTATTACGGCATTTATAAATTCACCCTATTTCGTTTCGAGCTTACCTTTTTCATTTCAATTTAAACCTTTTTCATATCAATTTCATCCTTGGCGAATTTCCATTAAAACAAATTGGTTTATTGGATCGAATATTTTAGACTCAATATTATTTATAAATTTTAGAATTTATAAATATAATAGTATCTTAGGTCAATAATCAAGGTTTACTTTTAATCAATTATTTTGACACCAGCAGTATTGTTGGTCAAAGACTGTCTCAAAATCAAAATGAAAGATATTATTTAACAGTAGGCATATGTGAGATTCATTTCAGTGAAAATATTCGTCATAGTATGTCAAGTAGGGGATTCAATGAAGCCTGCAGGAGAATCTGGAGAGCATCACATCCCAGACAGACGGAAATAAATTGTCATTGAAGGAATTCGGGTGTATAAAATAAAACACATGTGTCTTTTTATATTATGGGGATATTGATGAGAATTTGGAGTGTCTTTGACAAAAGGACGAGTGTCGACTTGCTTCAGAGACATTAACGCTCTTTCACGAATATTATATGAGCTCAACAATACGTCTTTTCAGCGAATTATCAAAATTCAAATATTTATACAAGACCTATCTACATACAAGGCATTCTTGTTATATATAAATACATCATCATATTATGAGGTCTGGACTCAAGGTTACCACAAATATTATTAATTATTAAATTTTATTGACTCAAAGGCTGTTTTGCTCATCTTATTCGTATTATATAAGTACCAGTACAGTATCTTTTTTTAAATAATTTTGTGCAATATTAGAACAAACAAATAATAAGTAAAATTACATAATTCATTATTCATAATTTTAAACTACAAATAAAAAAAATAAATAACAATTTTGTATTTGTATGATATGAATTTTTAAATTTTGGTTAATACGTATATTTCGATTAATTTACATACAAATATTTGTAAGTTTCGTTTTTTAATTTTCAAATGATTATTAAAAAAATTGTGATATTAAATAATTGATCTCTATACCACAATAAACAAAAGATAATAATAAAGAAATTGTACATTACACGGGTATTTTGAAAAATCTTTATTAGATAAGACTGTTGTTATTCTTTAATAATTATCAGATATTTATTTACAACAAAATACTTCTATCGTGAGAGAAAACAAAATAATAAATAAATAACACAAGAAAAAGGTAGGTAAATAGCATTAATTGTATTATTCATTTCCAAAAATAAATAATAATTTATTTCAATTTTTTTACAATCTTCAAGAAATTTGCTAAAAATATTAATCAAATTAAATTTAAAGCAAGATAAGTATGCACTTACTTGTTTAAGAATTATCATATATATCGTGACGCCTTCCCTATTGACGGGAGTCCCTTTCTAAGGGGTTGGCCAGGCCACCTTGGCCTTTACGGGAGAATATAGTAGAGATGGTTTCCCAGGCCACCACACAGCAATGAGTACTTAAGATCTAGTTTGCTAAGCTAGATCTACCAAGTGACTCCGGTGCCGTGAATCGAACCCGGGAGTCTTCACTCACGAATCTGTTACACTAACCACTGGGCCACAAGGCGGCTCCTCAATTATCAAAATCACAAAATCATTGTTAGTTGAATATTTATCAATTCACTATAAAATGACGGTAGTTTGTTAGAATAAAAAGGGAATAAAATGAATATTTAATAAAGATACAAGGTGACCTTTAGTTAAATAAATAAGTGTAAACCCTGAAATTAACAGGAGGATGGGTAGAAGTTCTGACAGACATCCGCTAATGAAGGACTCAGTTACGGCCATTTCTCCCAGCTTAACTCATTACTACCCTCAATATATTGCACCCTCTATCTCTATTACTCTCAATATCATACAGTTTCATTTTGAGAATAACCTGATTTTAAATACCTTTCAACTATACATATTACATGCTTATCCTTACCAAAATATCACCACGCTGCCAATTTTAGGATTTTTATATCGATAGTTTTAACTTGTTTTTGTTATATTATTTTAAAAAATCTATGTGTATAGCAACAAATATATCAAACAGGTCATGGGTTCCAATTCTAATTAATCTATAATTTAAAAAAATCTATCGGCCATTCACTATGCCGATTGGGATATCCGAAATTATATTATTGAAATTCGGATCGATTATTTCGATCCAGATTTAATATCATGTAAAAAAACTCGATAACTGTACTTTATACTAAAAAATGCTTAGAGAAGAAAAATTATAATATGAGTTTTTTTTAATTATTTAGAGAACACAGTCGTCTGGAATACCAGAGAACCTACATCTTTGAAGGAGCTTTCTTTGAGGAGGTTTTTATACACACAACGTGTTAATTGTCTGTCGGTGATCTTAACTATTACTAGTTACACAGGTCACCGACAGAGCGGCTCTGCCCGACTTAATAATCGCCTCGGTATTTTTACCTTACAATCCAGGATATCAGAGTAAGCCTGGATCAAGACGATCGATCGGGATTTTATTAATATTATTCCCGATCTCCCAGTCGTAATAACCGATCAAATCAATTTTAAAATTCTTGACTTGAGTGGGATTCGAACCTATGACCACAGTATTAGTAGCCACGCGTCTTATCCCCTGAGTTATAACGCTGGTGAAATTGAGTATGAGTTATACATAAAATATGGATATAAATCAGACTCTCGTACCATTTTAAATTTATTGGTAGTAACGCGATTGTGAGGTTTGAATAATTAAAATAATGCCACTGCAAATACATGAATTTAATTTAATGCATTCATAATGGCGATTTTATAAATATGCAAAATCACAAGTTAACTGAACATAATACAATATAATCGATAATTTCACACTTGTATAAGTGAAGGTTTGCCATACGATCGCATTTCCTACCTTTTTATCCGACTAACCTCCAACTAAAAACGGCTTCAGTACACATGGTTACATAAAATACAGGAAGTGATTTAACGGATTGTTATTTAATAATAATAGAGATTGTGCCACTATTTAACACTAGGGTAAATTAAATTGAAATTTTTAATATGTTAATATTTTTTGATGTTCTGCTTGGTTTTTTAATAGGTAGATAATAATGTTGTTTATTTTTTCATTCAGAAGATTTTTGAATTTTCAAAATTATAATTAAAATTATAGGATTGTCATTTATTATTATGCATTATTAAAAACCTCTAATATTATTTTGAAATTAATTTTATATTATTTTCATTAAAATACCCGTTTTGAGAATTTAGATATGTTTTAATTTTAGTAATTATATAAAATATTATTTTTTCATCTGGTAACATCCGTACAGAGAGACATACAACATACTTACACGTTCAACAATTATATATATATATATATATATATATATATATATATATATATATATATATATATATATATATATATATATATATATATATAATACACGAATTGAATTTACAAAATGTATAAGCATATTTAAAAAAGACTTCTAATTCTTGGGTAAAAAAAAAATTGTGGTCGATTGTAAGCGATTTAGTGGAGCAATGTTGGGTGGGATGGAACACTGAATCAGACGTCTAGGAATACGAGAAGCAGCAAGTTAGCGCACCGTTATACAACTGGGTCACAAGTCTACTAAACTAAAACTATAACAACAAGATTTAATATTAATTATCACTTAGATAGACATACGAGTCATAGGAACAATCGGCAGCTCATGAGGCATGAAGCGTAATTGTAGTACTAAATAATCACAACATACACATTATACATATAAGCATTATTCATAATAATAATAATTTTAACTAAATATATAAAAAATTTAGATAGAAATATTTTCAAACTATAATATTGAAAATAGTGTGACAGATGTCAGAAAAGTGTGTGTGTGTGTGGTTAAAGTGCAATTCAAAAAGCTCATAAAAGTGGTCCAATAGTTTTTCAGCTGTATTTCAGTGGTAGTTATAAATTTAATACTGCAAGCTTTACACATTTCAGCTGAAAACTTCTCCGTGAATTTCAGCCATCAACGCTTTGTTCACTTTTTGTGGCGTAAACTATGTACTTCCGAATGTAAAACATAAAAACTATTGAATGTGTGATGAATAAGCTCAAAAATAATAACAAAATTATACAAATGAGATTTATAAAAAAATAATAATCTAATTATTGAACGTATTGAAGAAAACTAAAAAAAATATTGAACTCAATAAAATATTTAATAAAATCTTAGATAATTAAGAGCTAAAAATTAATAAGATTGTGGGTGCATAATAAAAAAATGTGACTCAAAATTGACAAATGTAATATTTATCATATGGAGACTACGACGCTACGCCAACGCTACGATGAAGTTTGTTTGCTGTTCACGGTGAGCTCGGTCATTCAAGCGATTTAATCTAATGTTTTTGTTTTAATACATATTTGCCTTGGGAATTTGGCAATCTGATCAATTTCAAAAAAATATGTCAGATTTAAGGCTTCGTGTAGATTTTAATGATTTATTATTTTTTTTACGATGATCGACTAATGATGATTTTAAAGTGTTTGAATATAATGATATTTGATATTATGCGTAATATAATAAGGGATGTTTTTGAATATTCGGTCGTTGTTCTGACCTGGTCATCCTGATTCCAATGTATGTCAGGCTGAGCGGATAGGCTGTGACGTCACCGTACTTCCTGCCACCCTCAAACTCCCTTACCTACCACCCTTTATCACCTACAAACCACCCCCTTTCCAGCTGAAGCCTCCAGCTTGGAGGTGTCTCTCGTAATAATTCTGAATATAGGTACCATATACATATTTATTTCATACGAAGGTCTACTCATAATCATACTAGCTTAATATTAATATATTTTTATAAATCAATCAATTATGATTTAGGTACATATTAATTTCCGTATTGGATGTAACGAAAATTGACACAAGTTTAATTATAATATTTATACAGAAACTTACCAGATCTTGAAAATATATGGAATACATCTTACCTGAAAAAAAAACAAAATATTATTAATTTTTATTACTAACCAGTGCGACGTAATAGCTCATGGAATAATCTAGCTACAAATACTTGGGTTATGGGTTCAAATCCCGCTTAAGTAAAATAAAAATCCCGATCGATTCTCTGGATCCAGGTTTACTCGAACTTACTGGATTGTGAGGTGAATACTGAGGCGATTATTATGTCGAATAGAGCCAACCTGTTAGTAACCTGTGTAACTATTAATATTATAGATAACAGACAAACATTTTTTTCACATTTTAATGTCTAAAAACCAAAATTTATAAAGAAAATCCCTATCCATAAATAATATATTATTATTAAGCTAACGTAGTAAATTTGTTAAGTAAATTACAATTATTAACAAATTGTAACAAAATTAAAAAATCTTTTGCAAACTAATTATTACAGAATGAATTCAAGAAAGATTGTTAAGATTACCGATAGACAATTAATTAATACTTTTTTGTATCTAGAAAAAACCTTGCCAAAAATCTCTTGGGGGCGTATATGAATAAATGAATTGTTACTTCTCAAAACTCAGTATAAACCTGAGACTAATTTACTTGATTATTGCATTACTTAATTTCTTAAAAAAACATTTATATTAAAATTGTAAAGATCTCGAAAGTATGTAAATAGGCTGAGCCAGAACGAAGACAGATAAGAGCAGACAAGACAATGTAGATACCTTATCTAATAAAATATATGGAAATATGCAAGCTTTCCGTGCTGGAGTGCCATAGGAAGTGTGTTTTCAATTTCATTTCCTATGGGAGAATCGTAGATGCAAGGATTACTTCACATTCTGAACATCTTCAAACCATCCATACTATAACTGAACCAATTCTACATCCTTTACCGTTTCAATCTATTCACTTTTCTTGCTATAACATTTCCAATTGGGAAAATTAATATGATTTTCATAATTATTTCCGAATTGCATAGTCATTTTAATGAGATATTGGGTGGAATTCATTATATTAAATTGGATCAATTTATTATTTGTCAGGTTTCGTTGGTTCTATCTTAATATATTTATATTAAACTAATGACTCATTAGCTTAGTGGTAAAAGAACTTGGGAAAGGCGCAGATTCAATTCCCGCACCAGGTGTGTGGTGTAATGAGATATTTCATTTTTATGGATTATTTCAATTTTCAAATTCAGTTGATTATTTATATAGGCACAAAAAAATATCTAATAAATATATAAATTAATTTTAACAGCAACATGACTTTTATGTGAGAGTGTGTGCGTGCGGTGCATATGTACATATGTGCGTACACTTATCAAGTTTTAGTATATTTGTATACACACCATCTAGCACGACTCACGAATACACTCTTCTTACACAATTATATTGAATACAGCCCAAAAATTATTATGATATAATGCTTATAGCGACTAAATTTATTTACTCGTACCTATTTTTTAAAATAACATCCCCAAAGTTTATTACTTAACGATAAACATATTAACTAACTTTACGTTGCTGGGCAAAAATTATTATAGATAGCCACGTATGAATGAAAATTTGATTTTAAGGTCATTTATAATAAATGATATCCTGGAATCATTTCGTTTTAAATGAAGTCATTATTTAAAAATATTTTTATATTGATATTGTAAAAGAATATTTCATTATCTAATAATAGAGTTGTGATATTTTCAAATATTTCAATAGAATTTCAATAAAGTTTCTGAATTCTCGCCAATATGTGTAAACCAAACAATTAATACATATTGTTATAAAATTGAATTTTCTACAAAAACAAAATTTTAAACATTCACTATAGGTAAGCAAAAGACTCGTTTGTGTGAGTTCTCTCATTTTTATTCATACCACGAATTATGTTTTCACCTGTTGGTAATCTTATATCGCTTATAACATCTACACAAGGTTAATACCGACAAGTTGTGTCGAATTATAATTTACTTTTAATTAGAGCAAGATTCTAATACTTTTGATGTGTAAACAAAACCACATAAATCCAATAATATTTTCCGTTTTTTTTTAAATATTTTTGCTCTTTAATAATAAACATATCTGATAGTTTTAATAACGCATTCACGTGTTATACAATAAACAAGGGGTGCCAGCAGAACTCTTCCATTAGCTGATTGCCTCTTAGTCTACACGATGTCATAAAAATTGTATTACTCAAAAAACAACTAATAAAATATATAAGCAAAGGACAATTTACTATTGTTCTCGCCATATCGAGATTTAGAGGTTTTCCATTGACCATCGATTATTGAGGAACATCTTATGGGATAATAAGCTAGATAAAATAATAATTTGGAAGTAAAGCTTTCGAAGTAGGAAATCATATTGAAAATACAAATAATTATTTCGACGAGTCCAAATGTAAGATATTTTTGAGTTTTTTTGCCAAGAATTCAATTTTTAATGCATTATTTCATTTTATTATATTTTTATAACATGGTGAATTTTACTTGATATAAAACTATTTTTTTTTTATAAAAATATCCCTTAACAATAAGTATAAAATCTTTGCCGTTCTTAATGAATTTAGATTATCATCTTCTGCTTGATGGAATTCCATTTTATTTAATAAATTAAAAAAAAATAAAAATATATATATATATATATATATATCCACTATTTTCATAAAATACAAATGTCTATGAGGCTAAACATCAAATGGGCGTTATATTAAAAAAAATCACAAAATATAATTATTATGAAACATTCAAAATTAAATTCCCTCTACTATAGTTAAAGAATATTTATCTAATATTCGATTTCTCGCAGTTTAATTAATTTCTATTGTAAATATTGCTGAATAAAAAATGCACAAGATCCTGTTTAATCTTCATCGCCCATTGTTCGAAAAATCTCATCTTGTTTGAGCTTTATTATTCAATTTCAACATTATTTCTCGAATCGGCCTTGCTTGGCCGCTATCGAATAGACGGGTGAAGGGAAAAGAATTATTAATCATTTTCTGATTTTCGTTTAGTCTGTAATTAGAAAGTTTTGTTGGTATTAAAAAATGAAAGCGTAAAGGGTAGAAGAATAAAGGGAGAAGAGAAGAAAGGCGACGCCAAGTTTTCCTCGGTTTAAACGGAAGCCAGGAGATTCAAGGACTATCGACCCACTGTGCATTTTTAATACAAGGCTTAAAACATTGTATTATTGTTATTCAAAAAATTTATTATAGTTTTATTATTAGATAATTATAAAATTACATACGCTATAAAGCATTTTTTTTAATTGTAATATTTTTTTATCCTTATTTATTGTATCCTTTCATATTATATACTTTTTTTAAGCATACTTTGTATTATTTTAAATTATTCGTTGAAAGGGCGTGTTTTTTTTGTTGAGCAGAGCCATCTATTGAAATACGCAAGTAACTCTACCGCTCAGTAATAATACTTTAGTTTTCCTCTTTGTGGACAGATCCTCCCCTATTTTCATTATTTTAAATTAGACTGAAAACGTTAAACTATGCCTGGTTAATAAACCGATTACATTGAATGATAGAATGCAGTTTTTGGCTATAGACCGTTAATCCTAGACTTGTTTTTAAGAAAAAGAAGTGTGGCTACAAAATTGCAATGTCTTTAAACAGCCTTATTTATGAGTTACACAGTAACATAAAATTAATTGTTGAAGTGGAAACAGAACTTGCAAAATGGGCAGTTTAATATATATTATCTGACTGGCTTCCTTAATCAATTTTGGTGAGAAAAAAATCTGCTTATATACTTATTTCAACCAATATTATTTATCGTCTATTTAGGTGAAAAACCTGCGAAATATTCCGCGGTTTGTGTAAATCGTGGGCAATCTTAAAATAAACATTATTCGTAGGGATAAATACCAGTTTGGTATGAAAATAAGCTCTTAACTGCGGATGAAGCCCAATATTGCGCGGATTATAGTAGAAATCTCGCGACACCTGCGAAAAACTCCGCGGTTTATAAAAATCATGGAAAATCTTTAAATTAATTATATTTGTCCTGATAAATAATAATCTGTAAAATTAACGTTATTTTAATTACCAATCATCATTGTAGTTTTTGGAGAGATGAGATAATAATAAAATTGAATTGCATTATGATTTCATTATCTATATTTACATTACGAGTACAATCACTGTAAGCATTTTAATTTATTTATATAATTTAATAAATGAATGCTACATCATCTGAAATCTTCTGTGTAGATTTGGGTACAAGGTCGGTTTTTTATAATAATAAAGTTTTATTGACCACAATAAGACTAGAACAAAATTAACCTAACCACTGACTGACTTTTTATTTGGGAAACACTGTAAACATACCTTTTAATACAAATGCTTTTTTTATTTTAGTTATCAGATGAAAATACTTATGTTATCATGATTTATGTGTACAAGTATTATGTTTACTATATGCAAAATTTTGACATCCACACTTCGTCGAAACAGTCTGACGAGCTTAGACGTTTTTTTAGAAAATGCAGTATGTTTGATAAATTATAAATAATTACATCGCCATGACTACTGAAATTAAAATTCCCGAAGGTGGCTATGGATATATAATTTGTTTATCCGTATGTCTGCTTATGGTAAGTTTTGCATGGGTTTTAATATTTTTACATCAAATATATTAAGAACAATTTATGTTTTTATTCACAGACATGTTTGTATGCACCCTTCACATCCACAACAATCATATTCAAGAACTTCTACGAAAAGATGAATGCAAATTCCAGTGATATTTCGGGCCTCAGCGGTTTTTTTTTCATCACTATGGCATTTTCAGGTAAAATACAATACTATATGAAAATTCACTATCTGTATAATTCCTTTTATCATCATGATACTGCAAAAAAATACAGCAAAATTGAGATTTCGCATATTTACATTTCCGTAATATGTATGACTGATGACTTTACATAGATGATTTTACAGGAGATAATTATTTTAAGCTCAATGCCATTCCATTAAATAATTTCCTTTTACTTTTCCGGCACTTAGTTTGTATTATCAAATTAAGGCTTGCTGGTTTAGAGTATTGTTCCATAAATCGACAATGCGAATAATCCTTATAAAACATAATTATTGCAATAATCCTGAAAAATTCACGCACACAACTGGTGACATCCTGGAGCTCAATCCTGTTTTGCTACATTTGCCATACATCCCAGTTAAATTAGAAATAAAAAGGGACAAGTCTGGGAATTTTAGCCTGGAAGCTGTAATTACATACATTACATATATTAGTATCGATGAGGTGTATCAAAAAGATTTTCAAATAAAATCTATCACAAATTTAATTTTATACAATTTTACTATATTTGTTAACATCATCGGAGCTATAGAAACCGAGATGAAAACCTGATAATTGTAACATTTATAACACCAAAATAATCAAAATTACAGCAAAATCTAGGTTTAAATTACGTGGTGAAATCCTAATTTAACTGGGCTAATAATATTATCTGAAGATGAAAAATATTTATTAAATTACTAAATATAATATTATATTTATGACATTAATATTTGCTATAAGATAACATTTATTCAAATAAAATGTTATGCTGTGTTCAAGGTTGGAAAATATTATACTATAAGAATGTTTGTATTATGCGTAACAAATTTTATGAGTCTATTGTTATATCATTTACTTCGTTTTTTTTTCAGGAATTATATTGAATGCACTTCTGAAAAAATTCTCACTCAGATCTGTTGGTATTGCATCCGCGTTAATATATTCTTTCAGCTGGGTTTTATGCCCTTTCATGACATCCATGGGTCAAATGTACTTTGTTTATGGGATAATGCAAGGTTCCACTATTTGGATCCTCACTACCTTTGCCTTCGAAAGTCTCAATTGCTACTTCGAGGAGAAAAGGATGATGATGACGAGTTTGTGTCAGTTGATTGCTGGTCTTGGAAATGCAGGCTTCCCGTTATTGGTGGACTATTTAATAGAATATTTCGGCCATAAAGGAGCAATACTGATAACAGGTGCAATTTGTATGCATTCTTTATTTGCTGCCATTTCTCTACATCCCGTTGAATGGCACGCTGAAAGAATACCAACAGGTAAATTTTAAAAACTAGTTATGAGCTGCTTTGTGATATATTTATTAGCATTCTTAATTCCGGAGTAAGAAGTTTGAGTTCGCTGAATTCCCTCCACAGCACCAATAATTATATCCTCTATTGTCATTTGTCAATAGTCAAATAAATATATTCCTGACCAATAGGAATGCGTCACGTTTTTTTTCTTTCATAAACTAATATTTTATTTAACCCAACTCGCTGGATATTTGTTTAACTGTTACAGATACACTATGTAATTTTAAAAAACCTGGATGCAGGTGATCCATCGGAATTTCGTTCAATACTTTATATTGCAATAACCACTCGATCGAATAAAAACTGAGACAATTAACTAGGATTGTATTGATTGGATTTAATTTTTCGAATCCTAGGGCCCTCGTTTTTGTCGCCATATTATTACTCTTATTAGATTATTCGATCAGGGTGTACATTTTATTGAATAATAAGGATGATTTTTTTCATAAATACAATAATAATTTTAAACATTATCTTTTTTTGATAGGAATATTGTAGGAAAAATTAACCACTGTCATAATATTTGGACACCGTATCATAAAGACCGTGATATTATAACTAGAGTAGTTCAATAAAACTTTATAACCTTATGTCTGTTATCAAAGAAATTTATATCTATTTGAATTTAATTTAGTTGCTTAAGTTTTGAAAGAAAATTAGATGAAATCGGCATTCAATGATCTTATTTAAATTTATTTATGTCGAATTTTTCTTGTAGCAATAAAAGACGAATTAAATCCTGTGGTTATTCCACTTTTGGGAGATGAAGACCACGAAAAAGCTTTAAAAGAATCTTCTCCAAATATCAAACCTGGCATATGGTATTATTTTAAAATTGATAGGTAGGTAGATGTATTTTTTTATTAATATAATTAACTTTAAAACTTCAGGCAAAAGATTATGAGGACATTTGATCTGGATCTATTGACTGATTTCGTATTCGTGAATATAATAGTAGGACTATCCATTTCAGTATTCAACGATTTAGTGACTGCCGTTTTCATACCGTTATATTTTTCATCTCTGAAAATGGATCGAGTGAGTTATATTGCGAATTGGTTTTTCTCCGTTAATTGACATAAATTAATTTAATATAACTATTTCAGTCAACAATAGCAATAATAATTTCAGTAACTAATGCTGCAGATTTAGCAGGAAGGGCATTTCTCACATTTCTAAGTAAATTCATCAAGCCAAACCCGAGAAATATGGCATTTTATGCAATTATTGCTGCAACTTTGGCACGAATGAGTAAGTTGAAAAAAAAATTGCTACCTATAGACATTATATTTGTTTGTTTTTTTTATTATTATTTAAGTGTATCTCTACTGTACTGAAATATGGATGCATATTGGAGTTTCTGTGATATACGGATTTTCGAGACCTTTTTATCAAACTACGCTGCCTATAATATTAGCAGAACACAATTCTAAGAGATTCGCCTCTGCTTTTGGATTGTACATATTATTTTCAGGGCTGATTTGCGGGGTAATGGTGACCTTTTATGGTAAACAAATCATATATTTACTGAGACCTCATTTAGGTGTCTAATTCGAATATATTTTGCAGGATTTTTGGAAAAAGTCACTGGCATGTCTGAAATGCTGTTTTATTTCACTTTCACCTATTCTCTCTTCGTCATAATTCCATGGGGCATTGAACTTGGTTTTAAACAATTTCAAAAAAGATTTTTGTAATTAATAATGTATGTATTAAGAAAATAAAAATATATTTTTTAATTATATGTAATTTAGTGACATCTGTCGACAATTTGTTGAAGCTTTTTGGAGGAACTATTGTTTCGTATGAAAATCAAATAATATATTTATTTCCTACACAAAAAAAGATTTTAATTTATTAATTATTTTTTTATACCTGTCCAAAAACCAAAATTCAGTTTATTATTTTTTTATATAATAATGACGAGCATATTTTTAATCAGGTTTCTCCCAAAATTACTAAGCGCATAATATTATTTAGTCCCTATCCAATATTTAATTTATTAGAATTCATATAACAAAAATATATTATCAATAATATATTTCATTTCGAAATAACATATCGGTCAACGTCTTTCTCCTTGTATGTAATTAGTAAAGATAAAATAAAATAATATGTTAAATAAATACGATTTATAATCTACTCGATAAAGAATAAAAGAACAGACGGTTATTTACACAACATTCTTATCATTGAAGTGTCTAAATTTTGAAGTAGGTAGTATGTACACGCATTTGATATAATATATCATAAACCATTGAAGATTTACATAACTAATGTTTCCTGTTTGATTAAAATAATATGTTATATTTATGCATTATTTAGTTTTTAACTAAATAATTGTTAGGTAGATAATAACCTATAGGTACCATAAAAATTATATCGATTACGAGTGAAAAAATCATCTGACACACTCGAGTAAATCTTATCAAAACGCGGTAGTATAAAATAATTAAATACGATCAATCAAAATATGTGACGACTCCGTACAGATTAGACGTCCATGGAGAAAATTGATCAGGATAGAAAAATGTTAGAAACAGGAGGCAAAGTGACCAAAGTGCCTCCTGATGGAGGATGGGGATATGCAGTTTGTTTTGGATTTGTACTAATAATGGTAGTTCAATTTTGGTTTGTATTATTTAAAATATGAGGGCTTCAATTATATGTATTTTATAGGTTTCAGTTGGATCCCATTCTAATGCTTTTGGATTACTCTTCCATGATTTCTTGGAGGAGCATGGACAATCTTCAAGTTCGCTGACTGGTGTATTGGGAGTTAGTGCTTTCACAATGGCAATTGCGGGTATTTATAAATAAACTGTGTTTAAAATTAAAAAATAAATAATGATTTTATTAAATTAGGTCTTCTCCTAAATGGTGCGTATAAGAAATTCTCCATACGAAAGATCGCCTTTTTCGGAGCGATATTTTACACGAGTGGATGGTTTTTTAATATTTTTGTGACGGATGTAAAACAATTACTTCTGACCAATGGTTTACTCATGGGTTTCGGAATGGGGGTTTTGATGAACACATCTCTGATAATCTTGAACTCATATTTCTTGAAGAAAAGAGTCATCGCTTTGGCAGTGGTTATGTCCATAACCAATGTGGCCAGTATAATGTTCCCATTTCTATTGGAATATATGAATAACAGATTGGATTTTCGAGGTGTTATGGCCATCATGACAGCCCTTGCTGCTCATACAATAGCTGGCTCTTTATTGTATCAACCTGTAGAATGGCATCTTGTTGAGAAAATTGAATATCCAGACAAAGAATGCGATGATATTGAAAATAAAATCGAAGAGTCAAAGGTATCTTTATTATTTATATCAAATACGAACCCCTTCAGCTTATTAAATTTAAATTATTTCAGGATGATGATATCGAAAGTTGCACTAAGCCTTTGAGAGGAGAAAATATGGTCAATGATAAAAGAAAATCTTTTGTTGAATGTGCTGAAGATGAGGTTCTTGCTACAATCGACGAACTTAATAAAACAAACCAATTAAGTGATATAATATTCACAGACGAGAACAAAACTATATGGTAAAATAATATATTTTAATCAAAAAATTCCATTGATTGAAAACAATACAGATAACAATATTTATCAAAATATTATTTACTCAGATAGCCTAATCTTTATAAATATAAAACTCTATCTAATTTAAACAGACAATTTTATATTTTAAGGTTGAACTCCTCTTTTGAAAATAAAATCCAACCAAATTGTTGGAATTTTATGCTCTATTTCATTTAATCTAATTAAAAATAAGTTTGATATTAAGATTGATGACCGCTTTAATGTTTATTTAATTGTTATACTCTATTTAAATTTTAAATGTCCTTTCAGGTCTAAAATAAGTGAATTTATGAGCATGGCTATAATGAAAGACTTGAAATTCTGGCTTTGCTGTTCTGCAAAAAGTTTCGCTATATTTTCAGACTTGCAGTTCTTTGCAATGCAGCCTTTTCTTCTGTATGAATTGAATTTGACCACGGTATAAATGTATATTTTTAAATATTATTCGTTTTAAATAGCCAAGTGTACGATTTTCAGGAAGAAATAGCGAGATGTGTTTCATTGATGTCCTTTTCTTTAATAATCGCTAAATTTTTCCTCGTGGCTGTGGGAAAATTCGTCGATATAAAAGCCATTGATTTGATGTCTTTCAGTTTTATAACCACGTTTATACTGCGTCTTGGTACGTAATAAATTGGTAATTGGATTTGAACTAAATTTAATCAAAATTCTCATTACAGTTTATCTTCAACAAACAAGTTTCCTTGGACTTGCGGTTATGAATTGTCTATTAGCATTCCCAAAGAGTTGGTTATTCATATCAATGCCTATTATTTGGGCAGAAGTTTATCCAAAGGACTACGCTTCAGCATTTGGGTACGGATTCTTCATTTGCGGTGTTCTCGTCGGATTACTATCACCTTCAGCAGGTAATAAATGATCTAAAATAAACCTTAAAATACTACATTCACAAAAAAATATTATATTATTTTAGGAATCATCAAAGAATACACAGGATCGTATATATATTCATACTACGCCCTGACAATCGTAACAATAGTTGCATTTTTACCGTTTGTCATAAAATTCTATATTATAGATAGAAGAAAATAAATAATAATATTTAAACTGAATAATGTAATTACTTTGGCAAGGCTGATAAAATTTACACCTTCTAAATTATCTAGTCAATTTTAATACGTTTATTGATAATTATTAACCCGATAAGATAATATTGGATTAAAATGATGTATATATTAATTGTTTATATCGTGAAATATACAATAATTAAACACAAAAAAAACATTTATTTTATTTTTAAAAATAAAACTTATCAATCGTTATTACAAAAAATGTGGTTGGATTGGAATCATGCATGAATTTCATGAAAACAATAAATTTATTCGAAAGATTGTTGCGAGTGGAAATTATTTATTAAATCATCTTATAATTATAAGAACAAGCAAGGTTAAATTAAATTAAGATTAATAACATCTTGGGGTGATGATTGTTTTTTCCATAATAGTAAATTTATAATATACCAGTTAGATATAATATAAATTATACCAATGATGCTTTGTTTTTTGCATACTTTCCATTTAATTAGGTGTAGTATGTAGAAGTCAATATATTAAAGATAGAATCAATGAAATGAGTACATTCAAATAACAATTTATAAATATTGGGGTTTTTCCTTGAAAGTAATTGATTGATTGTCCCAATAATGAGGGTTTGAAAACATATAACGATAGTTGCGAAAGTAGTTATATACGAGATTCGTTTTCACTTTCCACGTTAGTTGGCAAAGCTAAGCCCCTCTGGTTGTTTTGTAAGGTTTCTAATACTACTGAAAACATTGACATAATTCAACCACTTTGTTGTATAGTTTGATGCGTGACTCCATCTGGGTCACTTTTATTCAATAAAATATATTAATAATAACCCGATTTTCAGGTAAGAAGACATTATCACAAAATCATATTTTCAATATACTGTTAACATATGGAAGAATACATTTTTAAAAAAATGGGGGAGAGTATTAAAATTAAAGTGGGTGCGTATTAATTAAGAAATCGTGTAGAATGTGAAACATTTAATTAAGTGCTATAAACTTCCAACTGAAATTTAGCACCTAACGCCATATTATTGATTTTACGTCTACGCTTAAAATTTGGATTGAAATCATTTTCAATTTTCTAGTGTTAAATTTAATTTATTTTGGTACTTTGGGATTTAGTCTGATAAACGAAATTTCAACGCTGTTGCTCAACTATAAATTAAATTATTTTCAGTTTCAGCATTTCCACGCTAATTTTATAATTCTAATCACGATCTTCATTGTAATAAGATCTTATTTGACACTGTTGGTTAACAAAGGGGAAAAACATTTTGCATGCTTTATTATTTTTAAAAGACAGATTTTTTGTTTCCGTATAAAGGGAAATACGAACATATTTAAAACAAGCGGTATTTTTTAAATCGTTGAAGAGAGCTTTAGAGATTAAGTTTCAGAGAGTTTATTTTTAATCTGTAAACAACACAATACGGAACTTCATGGACATTTTAAATAAAAATTAATTAAATCAAGATAAGTCATACCTAACTGAATTTGGATTGAGGTACAATATAAAATAAATTACAAATTCATATAATATTTTTGTGAAATCAGTTGAACCAATCAGAGATTTTGCATATTTTTAACATTATACTAAGGTGTATTAAAGCAAAATAATTCTGAAAAAAAAAATTAACCTCGATATACCAATCATCTCAGGCAGGACTCGAACCTGTATCTTCTGGTATGGCCCCAGATGCACTAACCACCATGCTACCGAGATGCTTGGAATAATGGTATTAAAGAAGAGGCAGGTTCGAATCCTGCCTGAGGTGATTGATGTATCGAGGTTAATTATTTTTTTCAGAATTATTTCGCAACTTCGAACTTGTTATTACCATAAGCTAGCTATTATATTAACTTATATTAAATGAATTAAAACTGTACACCTCAATAGGTAAAGTGAAGAGTTGTAATTACATAAACATTACTCGGAATGATATTTGTCAATACAAAGTGTCGTTGAAAGGTCGCATTAGTACTGAAAATGCAAATTACCAAGAGGATTCCATGTACAAAGCGAGAGGCGATTCAGGTAATATAGGACTTTGCTCGAAGAACTTCGCATTCGCAATTTGTGGAAATGAAATGATAATTTATTGGACTACCGACCCGAGGAAGTGGTGATCTTTCAAACACCATCCCCTTTCAACACAACCAACACCTAAATAATTCGGTTTCGCTGCCCTAATACGATTTTGATAGGGGGTGATGGGGAAAAATCCATTGAAGATTCCCAAAAAATGTATTAGGTACTTGCGTATTAAATATTATTTCGCATTGTTTGAATCGCTTATATTCAAAGCTCTTATAATTATATTTTTGCATTTATTTATGTAAGATATTTTTCGTAATAAGGATGATAATGTACTTAGTTTGATGGAATATTTACTTTGTGTATTAAAATTCAATACAAATATATCTACTTTATATTTATTATTTTTTTATAATCAGATTGGTATTTAAAACCATCAAATTTACTATAAGCATTATTTCTTATGTTTGTAGAGCAAATTTCAAACTTTAAAATGCCTAGCTGTGAGACAATTTTTCAACGGCTGTAATTTTTTACACTACAAAACTATGTACAATATCATAATTATTACTTTAGTTCGCTTTTGCGCGAATCTAAAATTTGATGATTGCTCTACATACCGGTATAATAAATAAAAATAACAAATTATAGCTTGACTTCCTTAAACATGCATGAGAATTCATTAAAAAATACAATGAATTTTATTTTATAGTAAGGAGAGAATTTATTTTTTGAGAAAAATGATAAAATGTCGATTTTATTTCTGTATTCTCAGTGCGTCAATTATAAAAAAAACATTTTTTATCAATGTGATTTATTTGAATATAAAAGATTTTTCAACGGTACCTGTTAGATAATCCTTATCCAATTATAACCAGTTTTAAATTTTACCACTACCCAAAAAAATGTCTTCAACAATAAATAGTTCAACGCTATTTTGAACATTCAGCTGATATACTAAATATTTTAAAAAGTTGTTTTTTTAGCTGTTTTTATTATTATATAAGTCTAAAAGTTTTACGTACTCGCATAGAGCCTAATCTGATCAATCGACACTTTTGGCGTCGGGAAAGGAAAATAAACAAGAATTTCTTCGAAGTTATCCTGAAGATGAACAATCAAAGAGATTTCTGACGGAGTGGATTCAACCCCTGATATCAACCCTTAAGAGCACGACTACTGAATCCTTAAGCTCCTGACCTCACCTGACCAAAGGTCAAATTAGTAACACGTGCTGCCGAATCATTTAATATTTTAATCACAATATCCCATATAATTGCGCTCAGACTATCACAATGCTGAAATTCTCATTTCATTTACAAACGCTGCAATTAAATTTCATTCCGAATCTAAATTGCGCAATCACACTGGAATTAAACATATAAATTTCATTTAAAATTAATTACCTGTGGGTATATTTAACGAGGATTGTGTATTATAATGTACTGGACTTACCTGAAAAAAAAGAAAATAATTTCATTAGAATTAATTTACTTAAATTGTATATAAAAATATTAATTTGAGAGAGATGTTATATGATTTCAACTTAACCCAGTTTTAAATGAAGAATTTTTTTTTTTAATGTCGTTTTTCCTTAGATAAATATTCAATTCGAAAATGCAAAGAGCGCCTCATCGACATGCAATTTATTACAATATAAGTAAATTATTTGCTCACTCGGCACTTTTTACACAAGTTCAAAAATCATAATAATATCGTCCTGAAACGCTTGGCTGCAAAGTTGAACCGTAAATTAAGTACTTCGGAGTGTAGTCGAATGAAAACTCATCGATTGGAAACCATAAATTATCCCTAGTATCTTTTCTCGTATCTGCTAAAGTAAAACCTATCTGAAACACCATCTCAGGTGCTGAAATTACACATTACACGGTTTCCGCAATATAAATCATCGATAGTGTGTGTACAGATAATCTATCATTAGGAATCATATTGAAAATTTATTAGCTTGATAATTTAAAACAAAAAAGTTTGATCATGACGGTGAAGAAGCAGACCTAGTGAGCCAGTTGGGTGGGTTTTCTTTATATTTTATTTCATCCCTGATATTTACACAAAACATTATATTACTATTATATTCATGAAACTATAAAGCAAATTTCAAAAATTGTAATTTTATCAATATTATTATGATAACAGATTATTTTGTTTGTAAAGCAATATAATAAAAATATAAGCCGCACAAGGCTCTAGAATTATGAGTGATCGTTTCACCCTCTTAGCCGAAGTTTGTAAGTACAACATTTTAACATAAAAAATCAAAAGTCTAATACCTCAAAGAGAGATTAACATGTTTTCTCATTTTTGTGTAATTTTTTTTTAAATAGTTAACAACATGCTATTCGA
>JAGTTH010006744.1:0-15199 GCA_022606485.1 Agraylea sexmaculata | reverse complement strand
AACCACGCTGTTAAGATTGTTTAGCTTCAAAGGAAAGACAAGGATGAAAAGACAAGGCGAAATTCTAAATTCGTACCCAGAGAGAACAGAACAGTGACGAGTGAAAACAAAGCTAGAAGGTATTCAACTACACAAAACGGGTGTGTCCGGCTAATATATTACTACAGACACGATATATATATACAATCTAATATTTATTTTTGTAATTGTATGCAAAGATAGCAAGATCTAAGTGCACATTCAATGGTAAGTACTGACAATCCTTTGATCATTATCCACCTAAAGTGTCTTCAGCTTGTAAATTACATTAACGACTCAATTAAAGCCAACCGTATACAAATCTTATATACCCAGAAAATCTTTCATTATATTCTGTTAAATGTAAGGTAAAAATAATAATAATTCACACGTGTTATATTGAAGTTTTAATTCGAAATTTAATTTTATTATATGTATAAATATTTATTTTAGTAGTTCTACTAGTGGTTTTTTTTGTATCTTTTCCAACTAATTATGTGACGATGTATAAATTATTTTAATTATCAATTGATTGTACTCCGTATTACAATAAGTAAAAGACTTAGTATTTAAACTTAATATTGTATTGTGTCAAAACAATATATGTAAATTATATACAATAAAGAAATTGTATAATAATAATGTAATTTTAAGCCACCAAAATTGTAGATTTTGACAATTTCAGTATAAACATAAAAATTACATGAAATCATTTATTTATGGTGCAGAATTCAATGATAAATAACTCATTATTTATAAAATAAATTAAAGATATATTTTTTGAGTCTCTGAAGATGAAAATAAAATATTGTGGAAATTACAATTAAAAAAATACTTGTTTAAATAATAGCTTTAAAATGACTAATTAACTATTTATAATTATTTAATTTCAAATTTTGTGGGATTTTTAATAACTATAATTTTATTTTTATTTTCCTTGATTATTTATCAAAAAATACTGCAACACTATTTTAAGTGACAATATTTTTATTTTTTACCTTCTAGGCTTTGATCAGTTTTCTATGGAGGTTGGGTTAATATAGCAATCTGAATTAATCGCTTTGTAAACCTATTTTTTTTAAATATTAATCCATCTCTGGTCAATATTATGAATATGTTATTAAAAGTTATTATGAGCGAGTTAGGTGTATTGTTTCATATAATAAGTATGAGTGTTCCGTGATTTCAATTATGGGGCGGTTGCATTTCTTTGTGGACCTTAAATTGCCGCTAAATTTTCAATTTAGCATCCACGGTAAATGGTATGCAAGATTTATTTTTTCTTTTTTTTAGTAATAGTAGCCGTCGCCAGTTTTCATTATGTCGCATACCTGCCTTGCTCGTGCTACTTTTAAAAGCAGCTAATTTAGTTTTTCACCACGCTACAATATTACAGGTGAGCAACACTGTATCCAAAAGTCTAGCCAGATAATAGTTGTACTCATTAAAATAATCGACATTGTGTACAATCGATTGAATCATTCATTAGTAGACCATAGAATGGAATATATTTTATACCTATTTGTTTGTTTTTATATAGAACCAGCACAATAGCTCAGGGAATAAAGTACGTAGCTACAAATACTGTGGTCATGGTTTCAAATCCCGCTCAAGTACAAAAGAAAAACAAATTATAGGTTATTTCGACTAGGAGATTGGGAATAATATTAATAAAATCCCGATCGACAGCTATGATCCAGGTTTTCTCTGATTTTCAGTATTGTAAAGTAAATAAATAAATAAAAAATTAAGTCGGTGACGTGTGTAACTAGTAATAGTTAAGATCACCGACACACAATTAATTAACACATTTTTTTATGTCTAGAGACCAAATTTATAAAAAAGCTTATTGGAACGTGTATAAATAAATACATAATAAATTTATTTTGACATTCTCCTGTTACGTAATTTCTACCTTACAATACAGAAAATTAGGGAAAACCAGGGTTGAGTCTCTAGTTATAGTTAAGATCACCGACAGACAATGAATTAACACGTTGTTTATGTCTAAAAATACATATTTTTTTAAAAATACATCTAAAAAAGCCCATCGGAACGTGTATAAATAAATAAATAATAAATTTAATTTAAAATTCTCTTTTTACTTAATTTTCACCTTACAATACAGAAAATTAGTGTAAACCTGGGTTGAGTCTTTATTTATATTAAATAAATCTCAATCTTCTACTATTATTAATAATTTTTAATTTTGAGTAGGACCACACTATTTGTAGTATTTTATTTACATTTGTTTTAATTTTTAAATTAAATCAGGATAAAAAAACTCTCCTAACCTATGAGGCTAGTGATTTTTTTATTGACAGATTATTTAAACTCTTATATAAATTGAGTAAGCTAGTCTGGTTGGTGGATTTTGACAAATAATATTATTAGAAAAAAATATATAAAAAAATTCTATCTAGAAACGAAAAGCAAATGCGGGTATTAAAGAAGAAGCACAAGTAGTATTTGAAAGTAGCAGACATTTTGAAGCTGTGCTATTTACCATAATATTTCATTTTACCCAACTACTTGTTCCACGGGAATTGCAGAACTCTACTTTATTGCATATTTAATAGACACAAAACTCAATTATTATTAAATAGACTGCTTTTTGAGATGTACTGGTTTAGAGACAACGAGAGAGTAAAAAAAAGCAATCCAATTTGCATGGAAAAATTGAAGCACTGATTTATAACAACAGAGTGAAATTATTAATATTTATACAAACCGATTGTTTTACTACATAAAAATACTTCATTACTCTCGCAAGATGGAAACGTTATAATTATTTAGAGTTTATACCTCGGGGGGTTGAAATAACGTATCTCAAAATGAATTCACCCTCTTTCGCGACAGTTGCCTTTAATATTCCAAGTTAATATTCCTGGAGAGGGTGACTCGACTAATTGTTAGAAGGAAAAAATATACGCATTTTCCAAACTTACCCCCTATAAGCATTTCCTACAAATCATTCGTATTTTTCATTATAAAGTAATAACCACGTGTTCTTGGGTAGTTAATTAAAATCATGATTCAGTCAATTTAAATGGTCTTATTATATGCTAAAAAACCATCATGGGTTCGGATTCTGCTTAAAAATTAATTCAGTGTGTTATCGAGACTTGAATGTCTGATCATTTCCATCCTAGTTTATTCTGATCTCCTGCATTATAAAACTAAAATGAAGTGAATACGTCAGATACAGCTTCCCTATTGGTTACCTTTTTAAAGCTTGGGATTCCCAGGTGTTCGTCGCCTTAAACGTACACCTTAAATACGGTAATAGAGGTGCTTTGCTGTACTTTTGATCGTTTTTTTTTGTTAATTAGTGCCTCGCCCGAGGCTCAGACGAGGCATTAACTAACGAAAAACCGATCATAAGTGTAGCTATGTAACTCTACTATACTATTTACTATAACTATAGTATTTACGGTGACATATGCCTGGGAACCATTACTTAACTGTAATAGTTAAAACGGTAGTTTAAAATATTTTTAATACATATGCCCTTAGGCTTTGCACAGATATTAGTGCTTGTTAGTGTTCTTCGATGAAATATCCACCAATGAGAGAACGAGCGCTTGGCACTGATTGGCGCACGTGTTTGTTTACATTCCCCTCATTGGCGGAGATATGAGAAGCACCAACGAACATTCATGTCTGTGCCGCGCCTATTTAAGCATATTTATAATGAACTTGTTTTTTAATGTAATTGCAAAATTATTATTCAAATTAAATTTATCTTCAGTGAACTGGGGATTGATTGAATTTATTCTCTCGTACATTATAATAAATAAATCATGCGTTCACTCGCTTAATATATCTGAACGATTAATAAATTATTTAGAAAGGGTTTAATACACGCATCTGGGAGTGGAGCTTTTGGCCATTTGTCGAAAAAGAAAAGCTCGGGGGGCCATAACGGTCGGATTTAATAAATCTCCCCTAATTAATATGGATGTCCGCCATGGAGGCTTTCATTCTTCAGCACACTTGATATGCCAAGCCTTCCTTTCAGCTCTACTACCTTCTCTTGCTAATAATTTTAGGACCATACCGATTAATTAATGAATAAATATGTACCATTCATTCGATTACCTCAGGCTTTGAGAGACCGAAACATCAATTTTATTAGTACAAATATATTATATTATAATTCATTTGTTAGGTATAAATATTCATAAAATTAAACGGAGACAATTGCACTTTTATACGAAAATTATTATTTTAATTTAAATAATTAATGGTGGTATTAAGGTAAGGCCAAATAGGTATGTACATATATTTATTTCAGTGAAATATTACTCAAATCCAAAAATACTTAATTAAAGTCAAAAGTAAGGTAAAAAATACTTAGTTCTGCTGTAAATTTGATGGTGCATTCTAAACGTCTACTAAAAATCTGTTCTAAAAAATACGTATATATATATATATATATATATATATACATTTATTTATATATATATATATATATATATATATATATATATATATAGTATGTATATATATATATGGTTGTTATATATTTATTTATATATATATATATATATCGACGGGCTCGACTAAGAGTAATAGGATTCGAGATATTACCTTTTTAACTTTTTCTCATTTTATTATTTAATTAATTATTGCGCATATTCTGACAAAAAATCACGATTCTAGTGCTTAAATTGAGAAAGATAGGTTTTTTCTTATGGGGTACGTTTCGAGTTATCGCCCACGGGAGAAAAATTTGACGCTCGAGTAATACGAACGGAGACATCGCCTTCTTAGTCGTTCATTTGCTAAACACTGTAGGCGATATCTTCAGGTAGCTTAGTCTTCATTGCGCACACCGACACCATATACGTGTGAACAATCATGTGTTTATTAGTAACCAATAAGACACGGCTATGACTCCCCACCACCATCACTATCAGTCCCTTTCTCCCTGCCTTATAATACTCATACAATACTCACCAACAATTACACATTTCAAAAAAGATTCAAACATTTCAGGGATGGCACAATACTTCTTCTTCTTCACGATCACGTGTTTAAACTCTACTTTACTAAAAATAATTTCATTTTTAATAATAATTTAATATTATTATTTCAAAAAACACATTTTTCAGTGATAATATTAAATAATAAAAGTTATATTTTTTTTAAAGTGGTCGAAACAAAGACTCCCTGCTTTGTAATAATATTGGTGGATTATCAACACTTTTGAAACCAAAAACTATAAGTGGTTCTTAGGTTTTACAAATATTTCCAACAGGTGTGTTTTTATCAGCAAAATCAACAGAATGATGAAATACCCTTTTATTTGTATTATATTCAAACAAAACTGCAATTCCAATAAATACGATAATATAAAGTAGTGAGTATTATAAGAATAGAGTTCCTATGGTCTTATTCAGTGAAGTGGTCAAGTGATATGGCTATTGTATTGTGAACATAATATATTACTAATATCCTAATTTACCGGTTGTATTTTTATTTAAAAACTTGCCATTAAATATGTTCCCACATATGTGAGATATTTAAAAAAAAAATTTTTTTCATTAAATAACTATTATTCTCTATTATTATTTAAATAGGGTATTTTGACATAACAAGCTGAAAATTTGTAGAAACAGTTTTTTTTTTCAATAAATCACACAGAGGCTTCGAAGTTTATTATTAGCTGCAACTAAACAAGCGGATGACAATAAATACTATCGTCATTTTAAATTATCAATAATTATTTCATTTACTGATTATTTCAATTAAATAACCATTCTTAGAATTCATACATTCATTCATTCTACCACTTAATACCTCGGACATCGTTCAAGTGGTTTGGTAAAAACACTTTTATATTAAATTGAACTGATATTTCTGTTCCTTGGATTATTTTTTTTCATGGATTTTTTAAAATCCAAAAACCCTCAAGTACCTGATATTTTTCAAGGGCTTATTCACTCTTATAATTATTGTGTGATATTTTTCAAAAAGTTTCAGTATTCTTTAGACTTTCAACGCCATTAACATTATTTTTTTGTGTATTTCTATAAGATGAGACGACGCGACGGTAATACAATTTTAAATATAATAGCTGATTTGTGTTTTATTTGTGAGAAGTCACCATTGAATAGTGATTTTGTTAATTAAGTGTGTGGTTTGAAAACTTTAAAGACTTCTATAAAATGAATAGCGGGAATTTTCCCATTAATATCAGTCAGTGCACCTCGTAAAAATAGCAGCGATGACAAAAAATGGAAAATTATCGACACAAGGTCAGTAACGCAAGTAATCTAGAATTTAAAGACAATATCATAAAAATAGTAGAGAAACGAAAGGATTAAAATTTTTTGGAATCGTCCACTAGTTACTATAATCATAGTTATAATAGATAATCATAAATAATATAATAATTCGATGAAGGAGATTTATAATTATAATGAAAAATATCCTTAGTATATTACGTATATGCGAAATGTAATGTATGAACTAATTAAAAATACAAATTATTAATTGTAAATGATTTTATAACTGCATACTTGGTATTATTGAGTGAGTATTACAGGTAATCGTACAACAATCTCAATATCCCAATGTAGTGTCATATCAGCTATAGCGAGGATAGACACTAATAATGATAAAATGATAGGAAGAGCTAATAAAATTATGTCACATGCAATTCAATATTAATGCATGAGAAAAAATATACTAATAAAACCATTTTTTCAACAGAATGAATGAATATCTTTACCATTTGTCTTTATTTGAATTGCTTTTTGAGAAAAAGCATTATATTTTGTTATTTGTATTATATTCAAACAAAACTGCAATTCCTATAAACACTATAGACTATGGTCATATCAAGTAAAGTGGTCAAGGAATGAATGCTTAAAATAATATCAGTTGGGAATTCTAGTCACTTGAGATATTCCAATGCTTATCCTAATTTACCGGTTGTATTTGTGTATATTTATTTATTTTATTAAAGGTAGTGGTGGAGTGTCTCGTAATGAGGCAGGTAAAGTAGTGATGTCGGCTAGTAGTAGTAGTAGGTATAGTAGTATAATAGATATTGTGGGTGTGTGTGTGTCGGTGTAGTAGTGTGTGTGAGGGAGCTAGGATGAGAGTGTGTGAGTGTGATGCATAGTAGTGTGTGTGTGACTTATCATCTCCAAGTATTTCAAGAAGGACATTGAAGACAGCGATAACTCCGTGTATCGCCTTCCCGTGCGCTTCCCGTCCGCAAATCTTCCCTACAAGAACAATTTTTAGCTCGCCCCCTTTTAAATATTGCATTATTACATATTTAAAAAATACTTGTATGTTGATAACACAATGGGGCACGTTTTTCCGAAAACAGTGAAACGATATAACATTTGAATAAAGAGATATTAAATAAAAACCTTAAAAAACGGTTTTTCGGCCGTCCTGTAAAGTTGTGTTTTTCGACTCATCGCCGTCTTAGCGGAGCCCGTCGATATATTTTCACCAAAACTGCTTTTGGCACGAAGACGACAACGTGTAATCTATTATATTTTAAATCGATGTATATGAAAAATATTACACAACTCTATTTCTAAGCCATTTTATTTATGAGCCGTGACTATCAACCACAAACACGTGGCAAAATATATAGTTTTATTTTGAACTAAAATGTTACCCTTTTGGCCCGTATTTAATATAAAAGTGTGTTAGTGAGTCGTGTGTGTACGAATAGACAAGAGCTTGGTAGTATTTGTGTACACGTTCCATACAAAATAATCAATTTTAACCTTGTTTATCTACGTCTTTATAAACGATGGATCAAAAATTAATTAATATTTTACTTACGGGGCATAATTCCTTGCGCCACTAACTGATTCAAAGGCCTTCTCAGCATCAACTTCACCTTCAGTGCTGTAAAAGAAAAAAAAACATGAATATGTGGCATTAGGGGGATTACTGGAATGATTTATTACGAATAAAACGAACTTTGTTTCGCAAAACTTGGAACGTTCCTGAAAAATGTAATATATCTTGTGGAAGATGGATGTCAAAGTAAACACAGGACACCATGTTAATTTAGATATTTATGGTCCGCGTGTTTAAAATAAAATTTTCATCTATGTGATAAATTGTAACAAGCAGACGCAGTGAGAAGATCAACGAACGGATATGCTCTACCGAATATTAATAAACGGCATTTATTTACTTGTTCTCCGGCACATCCATTAAGAATTAAAAGTGTGATAATTAAACTAGATGACTGTGTGTTTGATATAATTAAAACATACGATCGTGATGAACATCCAACAGGTTTCCGAAATGGCTTCTTTTCCAGTGGCGAAATTTTCCGAAATACATGGCTCATAGAGGAACACAATTTTGAATGGCAGAGCATTGCTTGTCGAAATAGCGACTGAGCAGGAGTTCCAGGTTCTCGTCTGTTGCCGGAAGAAGGCTGTGGACGTGCCTGGAAGAGCTGGTGTTTGATATGCCGAAGACGATGCAGGAGTAGCGGTGCGTTTACACGTGCCATACTTTATCCGGTCGCAATCTTCTCACACACATTGAATAAATTTACCAAAATCATTCAATTCGCAAAGAGCATTTCATATTTCATCAACAGATATGAGTCGCCCATTTCCAAAACTCATCTTCTCCATTTAAAATATATAAATTGTTGATAGTTGACTTCTGGGTGGAATTCCATAATTTAAAGTTTTTTATATATATCGTGACGCCTTCCCTATTGGCGGGAGTCCCTTTATAAGGGGTTGGCCAGGCCACCTTGGCCTTTACGGGAGAATATAGTAGAGATGGTTTCCCAGGCCACCACACAGCAATGAGTACTTAAGATCTAGTTTGCTAAGCCAGATCTACCAAGTGACTCCGGTGCCGTGAATCGAACCCGGGAGTCTTCACTCACCAATCCGTTACACTAACCACTGGGCCACAAGGCGGCTCAAAGTTTTTAAAGTTTTTTTGTTGTTGTAATTTCCACAGTATCTTATTGGGATGTCTAATTAATCTACTACTAAAAGTAGTCGAAAGTAATTTGACATCCCAATAAGATACTGTGGAAATTACAACAAAAAAATCTCAAAATATAAAAGATACATAATCCTCAATACACATATGTAATCATCAATAAATAGCTCTTAACCGCAGCTATTAAATGGTTTCAAAAAATTATTGCGGTTTAAAAAAATATGTTTATGAACAAAATATGAGTGCTTCATTATGATTACTGCCACTTGGGATTCCCGTAATGCTCTAGTGGTATTGCAGCATGATACAATAATATAATATGTATATACAGTGTGGACTTGAAATAACTGACATATTTTATAGGTAATAGGGTATCGCAAATATATGCGAAAAAAATGAATACTAAAAAATAATTAATACTGCTTCTGGAATCAAGTTTGGAGGCACCATCTTGGAATCAGCTGTTTCTGCGAAGTACTAATTAGTGACTGTTGCGTGTGTATTGTGTCTGTTCTACGTAATTAATAAATTATTAAAAAAAATAATTTTTTGCTTATATTTGTTATACCCTACCACTTCCTAAAATATTATCAGTTATTTGAAGTCCACCCTGTATAAATAAAGTAAATTATTCTTAAATTTAAAGAATCATCTAATATACAGAGACTGGATTGTTTACAAAGTTTATTACGAATAAACAAAATGAAAGCTGTTAATGGAACATCCAAACCCACTTTTAAATGAAGCACTAGGCAACAATAGCTTTTTTATGTACACTTAAAAGTCTCAACCTTTTTACGATTTAAAAAGCACACTCTCTTTTATTTTACTATATTTATACATGCCTAGTTGCACTATCCTAAATTTTATTAAAATGTATGTTATTTAAATTGTCGTTTGGGATTTTATTAATAATATATTTACGATCTTTCTTTCGCCATATCCGACCATTTTATTCAATTAAAGCATAACCAGGTTTTTTTGCTAGCAATCTATTATGCAGTATTGTATATATTAGTATGGAAAACAATTGGAAAGACCTTGGCGGAAAAAGAGCAATGTCCGAAATATTTTCATTCATAATCATTAATAAAAACGTTTGAAAAAGCCCACATGTCACGGAAAAAAACAGCCGATGAAAATACACCTTTCTATATTAAAATAATATTTTAGTCTTTCAAAAAAAAAATAGATTCTCGTGACAGCTGCTGTTTTTTTTTCTGCAAGGTCTTCAATTTGATTTGTTTGTTTTCAGACAATTGTTTGTTTACTCTACTACAAGTTACACAGGTCACCGACAGAGACAATCCGGGAAATCGGAGTAAACCTGGATCAAGACGATCGATCGGAATTTTATTAATATTATTCCCGATGTCCCAGCAGTAATAAGCGATCAAACCAATTGAACCCCACACAAGACCACAGAATTTGTAGCCACGCGATTTATCCCCTGAGCTATTAATTAGACTGGTCATATTATTTTGAAACGCAATATTGTAATACTGAAATCGCGGTGTTCTAAGAAGTCGTTGCTTTAATAGCACTTAACCGTGTTACATTATTTGTAAATATACTACAATAGTCTATTTTAAAGTCGTGAGCGGATATTCGTACTATTCATCTATTTTATATATATTTTGTTAGTAATGTTAAAATATGCAGTCAAGTCAATCGACAAGTACATATTTTTGTATGGTCGGAATCCGCCAAAATGTGGCTCTAAAAAAGGTAGCACAAATGGCATTCTATGCATAAAAATACAAATTCATTATAAAAATACTTCTCTCAAATACTATGTAGGTACTACTTAAAAACCCCGTTAGTTAATAGTCAAAGAGTTTAAAAAGTTTAAAAGAGAAAAAGTATCATTTATTCGAAAACCGGCAAAAAGAAGCATTACAATCTAGAAAAATGAGATTTGGCGGACTCTTGTTATTAGTGATTAGAGGTATTACGCTGATTTGAGAGAAGATATTTATAATGAGTATACGGTATCAGCCATAAACCCTTGTAATGAGTTTCTGGCATATGAAGCGGTGTTTCGTTGAAGTACGATGTATGATGATGAAGAGATGAGTATTCGGGTGAATGACTTTGGATGTGCTAGGCGATGATCAGCTGTTTGATAGAAATAGCGGATCTGTCTCGGTGAGCTCCCACAACATTCATTATTGTGATTATCACATACAATAAAAAACAACATAATTAGTACGAGTTGAAACAATACTCACATTCTTTATTTTTGTCCATGGCTTGCTGCAGAGGACTGGCGTCCACAATAGCTTTTGGGGGCGAGATACGAGGCGGTGGGGGCGCAGGTGGCGGAGGCGGTGGGGGCGGCGGCCCAGGAGGAGGAGCTGGTGCCGCCATGCCCTGTAGTGGCTGCTGGAACCACTCGGGGTAGATGGCGGTCAGCGTCTGCACGAGATCCTCGTCAAGGGTTACCCGCCACGAACCGCCGCTGCCCTCACAGCTGTGCGTAGACTCTATAATCAAATTAAAAAATCATCAATGAACATTGTATATCATAAACGAGATATGAAGAGGCGTGGTTCAAAAAGAGCACAAGGAATAATTAGGTGTCAAAAGACCTTGGCCACCCACAATCTAATGATCACCCACACTGAAGGAACCGGATATTGCAATACAATATTATGCAAGGCCCCGGTCATCAAAACCACAATTATAGTAAAAACATTCTTCACTTCAAAGAATTTAAACGCATTCTTGTGAAAGGCAATTGTATCAAATAAAAAATAATGAAACGAGGGCCAAATAATATTTTGTTATAAGACAATGTGTGGATTTATGATAACGTATTGTTTACTGTTGTTCTTCTTGTTGACAGTATGCGGATGAATGCCCCACCCTTCACAGGGTAACAACATAACCTCTCTAATGTCGTCATGTGAAAGTATGTTACAGTTACAAGTTTGTTCAAGGAATATTTGAATGATCCCGTTGTGTTCCTAGATTACTCTTACTAGTCCTGTGACTGTAGGGGTAACTCAGTTCACTGCGGGAATAAATATGGATGTGAGAAAGTTCATCGTGCGTATATACGGTGAACAGTGACTGTTGATGGTCATTTACTAGTATCAGTATACAGTGAGGATATCTACACATTACTAGCTATTCTTGCAGTCACCTGCTATAAAAAATGACTAAAACAATAAGAGTAAATGTAATTACATACGGCGTAAATTCTAAATCTCGCGCCAAAATGATAGAAATAAAGCTTGATATTCTCAACATTTTAAAAATAATCCTTAAAAATTGAAAAATTTAACTAACAGACTTGGACCAATTATGGATGTCTCAATATATTACATACATTATTATAACTCTTCAGTTTTAATATTTGTAAATTACTTTTTACAGTAAGCATAGGAAAACGGATAAGTGATAATATTGTGAACCATGAATAATCAAAACGCCAATGAGTTGTTTGTTGTCTGTCGACATTTAACAACCCACACACATAACATATACGTTGACAAACAAATAAATTGATTCAAGAAACTACTAGAGCCTGGATAACCAGCCGATTTGTAGCACTTCTAAATCTACTCAGGTGACGTAAGCCTTGAATCATTTTAATATAAACAATAAAACGCCATCGTGGAATTAAACATCATAGTTGGAGATTTGATTAAATAGACTTTTCATATAATTCATCGGTATGAATAATGGGAAACGATGAATATGATAGCTTTGTTCGGATGTCAAAATTACCACCTACGATTCTATTACGAAGTTCATGTCCTGTGCTAAATTTCTCCAGATCTAAAAAAACACCCACACGAATTAATTCTTAGATGGTTGTGAATTATGGCTTCAAACAGGTAAAATAGATATTCGAAAACTTAAGATATTTATATTATTATTATTACTGTGGTCATGGGTTCAAATCGGGTTCAAGTTAAATCAAATGATTAGATCGGTTATTACGACTGGGAGATCGAGAATAATATTATTAAAATCCGGATCTATCGTCTTGATCCAGGTGTACTCTGATTTCCTGTATTGTAAGGTAAATGCTGAGGCGATTGTTAAGATCACCGACGGACAATTAATTGTCTAAAAAACCAAAACCTCCTCAAAAAACCCCTCGGGGTGTATAGAATGAAATAAATTTATTAAATACAAAATTCGTTGTACACTTTAAAAGGACTCATACACAAAAAGTAATGCACGACTAATCGATAAAAAATAAAGGGAAATTATGTATACTATTCACAGAGTATAATTATTTGGGTTATGCACCTGTAAAATAAATATTATTCTTTGTATCCTGACGAGAGTTAATTGGCAAGATAAAACGCTTTTATGTATTTAACTTTCCTTTATTATGTTTTAATACCACACTCGACCACCCCCAGCGTTCATTTTATATCGATATATTTTGCGCTTAAACTGTGTACAGGTGCATCCAGCAGTTGTGCGGTTAGGTGTGGATATTTTAGTAAGATGACTTCACAAGTAAAACCCGTCAACGTCATAACAAATATATATTATATATGTTATAGTTCACTATATGGTTGATTGTTTTCCAGCACAGTCTCTTGGCACATATCCACTGTCAACATGGACGTCATCTCCGATTAGTAGTAATCTCGAAATATAAAAATCGAGCAATCTGAATTTAAACCTTCAAATTTCTCTATAGTGCAGTATTTATTTATATACGCCTCGAGGGGCTTTTTTTAAAAGGTTTTTACAAATTTTGATGTTTTCGACATATCGTGTTAATTAATTGTCTATCGGTGATCTTAACTATCACTAGTTACACAGGTCACCGACTTAATAATCAGTACTTACCTTACAAAATGGGAAATGAGTAAACCTGGATCAAGACGATCGATCGTGATTTTATTCATATTATTCCCGTAGTAGTAATAACTGATCAATTTTTTTTAACTTCAGCGGGATTTGAACCCATGACTAGCTTAATATATTCTCACTGATGATATAATACAAAATATATCAAGGTACACATATCACCGACGGAGTGGTTTTGCCCGACTTTATAATCGAATAAATGTCTCACTATTTACTTGACAATCCAGGGAAATAGAGTAAACCTGAATCAAGATGATCAATTGGGATTGACAATATTCCCTAATCTTTAATATGACGCCGCGAACGGATTTTGACCAGGCCTTAAATGAAACTCAAATCAGTCAATTTGAATTTATTTATTTATATACGCCCCGAGCGGCATTTTGAGACAGATTTTTCAAATTTTGATTTTTTGACACAACAACGTGTTAATTAATTTTCTTTCGGTGATCTTAACTATTACTAGTTACACAGGTAATCGCCTCAGTGTTGAAGTTCCGCCTCATTAATGATCCAGTAAACCTGGATCAAGACGATCGATCGGGATTTTATTAATATTGTTTCCCTTGATCTCTGATGAACTGATCAAATTATTTTCTTCTTGAACCCATGACCACAGTATTTGTAGCCACGCGAATTATCCCCTGAGCTGATATTAAACCGTTTACATATAAATAACTAAGATAATAATATGTTTATCCAGCCCTATATTTCCCACGGTCTTGTATTGGGACAGCGGGAAACGCGTCCGTTGTACCGGAACAAAACGGGAGCCATTACATCAATACGCGTAATATGAAGTCCACTTTGTATGTTTGTACACTTCATACTTGCATCTAATATGATGTCATTTTTACAAAGCACGCGCCATGTCCATAAAACTTAAAACATAATAGTCATCGATGTCTTCAACTAAAAATAAATCATAAGTAGAGCGGGTGTTGAACTACTTATATGATAATGCGTTTAAAAAGTACATTATACAACAATCCATTGGTTGACCTACACAATGCGCTCTCGTTTGCCAGTAATTTTCTATTATCCTATTGTTCATGGCCTGGATGTTAAACGAGGAAGACACTCCCAAATAACCAGACTTTATTGATTTGGAAATTTACAGCGATTCAATGTATGGAATCTTTATTTATTTATATCCGTCCATTTAAATTTAGGTATGTATGTACATATTTTGGGTTAAAAATGAGTTGGAACTGCTACTAGGTACTAATTTAATCAAATCGAAATTATCGTGTAATATTTTTTATTACACCTGTGTGTTCTCCTATTATCATTGTTTTTTATATTATTGTTGTTTCTTTTTTCTGTACTTGTTTCTTATTATACTACTATCAATACCGTTACAAGAGTAGGTATAATAAAT
>JAGTTH010006742.1:0-36875 GCA_022606485.1 Agraylea sexmaculata | reverse complement strand
ATAATATATTAATTGTGTTAGCAATACTCTTACATATTAAGTCTTAGAATGATATTGTAAATATTTATATTTATTAATTTATGACGTCCAATTGGAGCCCAAAAAAAAATATATTTGTAACATTGTGCTGTTTTCATAAGCGTATTTAATATATTTTTCGAAATGCGTCATATAGTCTGTGTAGGTATACCTGGAATTTTTGCGAGTGAGAGAAAACATTTTTTTTATGTATCATAAATCATATTTATTTTTCCACAATATATTAAATATCAGACTGTAGCAGAAATATAAAGTTATATATATATATATATATATATATGTTATATATATATATATATATATATATATATATATATTTACTTTTAATTTTGACTCGAAACGTGCGGCTTGGATGATTCGTTTACCTTTTACTTTAGGTTTATTAGGTGTAATGTAAAGACGAGAAGTGGTATTCCAATACGTACAAGGCGCAATGTAATATGATGTTATTTGTGTATTCTGTGAAGAAGTTTCGGGCAATAGAAAGAGGAGAAGGTTGAGTACTTTAGTGAAGGATCATCAAGAATATAGGCAAGGCGATACAGGACACCAGTGACTTGCCTCATTATAATATTGGATGACGATGACCCAGTTCACCATCATCACACCACCTTCACATCTTGAGGACTTTCCACCATCTTGCATCTTTCTGAGCATTTTAATTTATTCACTGCTTTGCATACCATCTTGCTGAATCAAACCCGAATAGTGCTCATAATACCCATCTACACGTGTAGGTACCTATTTTTAAAAAATATTTAAAACCGAATAATTTTTTAATCACTTAAATGTACGAAAACGCTTTATTAAATTCCTTCATAATATAAAATAAGAATCCCGAATCATCCTATTTTTTAATCCTAAGATTTAACGCTCTAATGCTCTGAAAAGGTTGCCATCTGATCAATGTCAAATTTCATCGCAATTTACGTTTTTTTTTAACACAAAAATAAAAAAATCAAATCTATCCCATAATAGAAAACTGTATAGATTATTTGTCATTTTGTAAATTTTTTGTACAAACCTATCTGAAAATTTTCGAAGATTCATATTGTCAAGCCATATTAAATTGTCATATTGTTAATCTTTGGTTAATTTTTGCTTTAGATTTTCATATTCGACCAAGTATTCATTTTAAAAAACCATGGGTTCAAATCAAATCTTAAAAATATTACCGATTATTAAATATTATCATTCTATTACCAACTACCGCTTTTTAGTATCTTTTGAATAGGCTACAACGACTTGGCAACAAATTTGCGTACCTGGGTGAAATCTTTTCCACCAATTCTGGCACCTTATATAGTGTTTTCCACACCTTACTATATTTTATATAATTTTCATTTTTGTTTTGAAACCTTTGTTTATGTTTGTTTTGTGTGTAAAAAGAAGCTCTTATGATCGTTTATAGTAATACCTTGACGCCTTCCCTATTGGCGGGAGTCCATTTATAAGGGCTTGGCCAGGCCACCTTGTCCTTTACGGGAGAATATAGTAGAGATGGTTTCCCAGGCCACCACACAGCAATGAGTACTTAAGATCTAGTTTGCTAAGCCAGATCTACCAAGTGACTCCGGTGCTGTGAATCGAACCCGGGAGTCTTCACTCACGAATCCGTTACACTAACCACTGGGCCACAAGGCGGCTCATCTTTTATAGTCAAATCAAATATATCATGTGCAGTTTAATTATATAAATAAATTAATATGATGCATGGAATAAAGTCGTGTTTTATTTGTATCCACCTCGGTAATATGATAATAATCCATTGTGCATTTATATAAATAATAATATAAATGTATCCCGGTAATAATGATGATGATATGATACGTGTGCGAGGGAGATTCTACGCCAGATTGTAGATACCTCTTTTCCAAGGGTTTCCACTAGAGTGGGTGTTATTTTTAATGATGTACAACCACGAAGGGAGTCACACGATACTTTCAGCACAACACTTTTCATTTTGCACATCATCATTCCCTCAAAATGACGACACAAAGCCCGAAATCTACACGCGGCTTTAATTGAGTCCAATGGTAATGTGGCGTCTACCAAATTAACCCTCCACACTTCCCATTGTCATAATAATGTCATTTCACAACACCAAACAAACACACGATTCATATTCGCCAAAGCTGACGCAAGGGATTCGTTATACCCAATTTTAATAGTAAATGTATTCAACTTTCATTTTCCCATAATAACTGGGCATACTGTATATGAAAGAACAGGGTGAATTATACAGAAGTGAGGTGGGTATTTGTTTATAATTTCTTTTCTATCACAATTATTGGAAAGAACATATTGAGGGTATACTGCCACAATGCATTAATTCATATTTCATAGTTTTGAGATAACGGTGAATTAGTGAAAAAATAAAAGTCTTAACAGAACTATAAAATTATGGTATATATTTGTAAACTTTACAATCTGGTATAAGTCAATGACTTCTTTTATTTTCCAAATATAATCCAATTATAAAAGAATACCTCTGTTTTATCTACAAGAACTAACAAACTAACAAAAACTAAAAATGTAAATTTGACTTAGTTTTTTTTCTCCCAAAATAAAGTAATAAAAAACATATGCAAATGCATCACTAACTCAAAATCGTCAAAATTTGACTCAGTGCATTTTAGCAGTATACCCTCGATATTTTGTCACATGTTTTAAAACGGGAAAGAATCATATGCGACAGGAGTAATTTATTATTTGTGTTCAAATTTGTGGGCTAAATAAAATAAGTTAGTTAATATTTATTTAAAAACAGACGCTTATTTTTTATTAGATTTAAAAATAATAGTGCAGATGATAGACGAGACGCAAGAATACAAACTTGATCATGGGTTCAAATTTAATTAGAGTTCAAAGCTAAAATAACAACTGAAGAATCGAGAATTATGTAAATGAAATACTAATTAATTCCCTCAATTTATGTGATTGCCTTGAATAAAAATACTTCACAGTTGGTTAGTTTATAGTTAAACATATATATATATATATATATATATATATATATTTATACATGTCTAAAAGGTTTATTTTCAATAAGATCTAAGCCTCAATAGTTTCACAAGATCGAAAAAGCAACTACTAAAAATTGTCAAACCACAATGGTATGGTAATGGTAAAATTAAATGTATTTATTTACGTACATTGAAATCACATTCGTTAACAAATTCATATGAGCAAGATGTTTTGTAGGGTGTAAAGTGTTTTTAGCAAAATTGTTAATCCAGTGTCAAAGTAAAGCAGATGGATGTGTATCGACATGGCAAAATTTTGTCAAAGGCCGATATTTCTCTCGATTTAACATCATTGATCAAAGGTGTATAACCTATTTGCTTCACTTCAATGATCAATTGAATAATCAACACCTGAGAGAACACATCTCTATATTAATATTAACAGGTTTTTGTACTACCCCTTTGATACCATATCAATGAATATTTTTACTCGGTATCTGTTTAATTAATAAATATGTCGTTGGAAAAAACTGTAGTCATGAATCAAATAGCTATATTTATTTATATTACATTTTTTTAATAATGTTAAACAGCGAAAGAAACTCGAATCAAAGCTTTGCAATTTGTTAGGAATACCAAAGACTTATTTTGTATGTAATAAAATACTATTCCCACTTTATATGGAAAATTTCCACGGTAATTACACAATAAATTAATTAGTTTAAATCGTAGATAATCTAGCTTTTATTTGAAGGGAATTTTTTTGATGTCTTTTCCATATTTTGATAATTCCTCTATTAGTCATGAAAAAATCTAAGCCAAGACGGTGAAATGCCGTCTTAAATTTTTATTATGTTGCTTTATTATTTGGTAAAATGTATTTTCCTCTTTGAATTTCTGAATTTTAATCATAATAATTATCAAATAAAATTACTATAATAATATAAGTGTATGTAGATATCATGTAATGTTTTTTCTTTTACATGTCAGAGTTAAAATAAAATCGTTGCAAAGCTCGAATACGTCAAAATACTTCTTTACACCTACTTGGACTAGGTCTAGTTATGAGTAAAATGTTATGTCTAGTTTTGTTCTATTCACTTCAAATATTTATTATACATTTATACTATATCCTTTTTTTGATAATAGCTTTGTAAATAATTTAACTGATATAAAAATAATTTGAAATTACATATTTAAAATAAAATTATTTAATAACTTACTCACCAAAAGTCCAATAAAAACAGCCTCAAAGTATCTGTAACAAATTGGAGTCTTTGGTTAAGAAGATTCTTTATAATAATTAGTTTAAAATATCATAATGAAATTATTTTCGGCGGAAATATTGCGCAGTTTCCAGTTCCTTGGGCACAGCAGTACTCGTCTCTTTGACCAGTCATCTGTTATGTCGTGTGTGTCCTGAGGGAACTGATTTATTGGACTTGTTTTGCTTATTCAATGAAGATAAATGTGAGCATCGAGAGAATGCTTATCATAAATGCAAAAAAGAATAAGAGTTTTTAAGGGATTATTCAGTACTTAGACATGAAAAACGCCCCGAGGCTTCTTTTCTCTCCCCTTCAATCACTTAAGCAGACAAAATACGTCGACAACAATTTAAATTGTTTTTTTTATCTTCGTTCAAATAATAACAATGTGATTCAACTTAAATATAAAATGTCATCTCTGTGAGCTTTATAAGTAATTATTTGAGGTATTATAATTATTGTATAAAAAATAAAATTGCTACTGGTTCAGAAAATAAAATGCTAATACGAAATGCTTGTCGAAAGCTTTTATTTATTTTGAAATAATAATCATAATGGAATTCTACAAAAACAAAGAAGTTCGTGATAGTAATTGTAACAACAAAAATATATTAATATTCATTATTAATACGTTATTATAAAAAAAATATCTTGGTGAGTTCAGTTTTTCTCATGTATTTGATAATTAATAATATTTTAACTAAATACTCAATTTAAATAAAAAAAATAAATAATTAATAATAATTGGAAATATAATTATGATTTATATTTGCAATATAAATTGTGGGAATTGAATTTTATGTGAAAGTTAAAGTATAAAATAAGTGCGTAATTTTCGTATCCAAGATGTAGGGATTTTTAATATGATGTACTGATGATTTAATTCCAAAAAAAAAATATATATATATATATATATATATATATATATATATATATATCAAATATTTATTTATATCATAAAATATTTAGTGGTTTAAATACACAGTCAACCCAGTAAAATATGTATTATTAAATAAAAGGTGGTGAATTTATTATCTATCGTATGTTTAAGTAAAAAGCTTTTCCAGGTGAAGCTCCAGACGTCCAGCAGCCCAGGGATATGAATAGATATTCTATTTTACACACTCTTTGTTCTGTTCTTCAAACCATAAACAGACAATCAATAAAAATAATGTATTATATCATATTTAACAACGGAGAGCGACGCTTTTGCCGTACTACTTAAAATGCCATCTTTTATATACATAATTTGCTAAACATCAACAAAGAAGCGTCCCCGTCCGTGCCTCGTGTCGAGTTCTATTCTTCCTGAAAATGAAGAAAAGCCCCATGAAAGGAAGAATGGGGCAGACTCGAGGAAAAAATAGAAGCAATTTTTTTGTGGTGTGAGAAGTGATGTGTATAATTGTGGGAAGGTGCATGCGACAGAGTAATTTTCCGTGTAACATTACATTACGTGTCGCTGAAAACTGAAAGCCTAATGGCAACACATCCTCTCCCTTCATAATAAAGTGGCATTCTGAATCATAAGTTATGTTTTTAATTTGCTCCAGCTTAATGAGCCTTGCATTGCGTGTCCGACAAAGATTAACACACCGCATTTTTGAAACGTCAAAATCTTACCACAAGACGATATGTCATCATTAAAAGATACCCTATTATTCATGCTCTTATTTTTATTTTGGTTCTATCCATCTTAGAAATCAGTATTCTTTTAGGGTACTATAAACAATCCTCCAATATTTTTAAATCATGTATGTTATATGTATGTATATCTATACAGATCCATCAACCATCGGTGTTACCAGATGGAAGAATAATATTTTATACAATTATTTTACTACAATCAATACATATCCAAAATCTCGAAAAGGTTATTTCAATGATAAAAATATTTAATTAATTTCAAAATAGTATTAGAGATATTTAATAATGCATAATAAATGACAATTTTCAAAAAACAGTATTTATTAGGAGACTCGCTTTTTAAATATTGTGATGATTGTTTTCATTATATTAAAACCGTATTAAATTATTTTATTTATAATTTAATTGAAAATTCAAACTTTTTCTGATAAAATAAACTCAAAATAGAACCTTCCTATTAAAAAGCCAAACAGAACATAAAAAACATTGACATTAATTGAAAATTTCAATTAAAATTACCCAATACATAAAATGCCCCATGTATAGGTGTTTTTCATTAATCAATTTTATAGTTTTAATATGAAAATATTTCACTGAAATTTATTTTTCACCCTCCATTTCATTTATATTTTTTTCTGCATTTTAACTCTAAAAAAACATTTTGGGATTATTTGGCTTTACCTTATTAAGGAAATAGCAAATAAAATGTATTACTTAACCTGATTCTTAGTTATAGCAATAATATTATATATTTTTTCTCATGAAAGTTTTATAAAATACGTCATTTTTAGTAAAAAAAAAGTGAAATAAGAACATCTTTTCGAAATCTAAACACCAACGTGTTTTAACAATAAAAATGCATATTTCTTATAATAAGTAATAATCAGTACAATATCACTATGTTGACCGGTTAACGGTTTTTATATTTAGTTTATAGAATAGCATTGGACTTTGATTATTATTTAATAGTACAAACTAATGTAAAATAAGTCTTTCCATAATGTCGTTATATATGTATATGTACGTATGCTTGATCGAATCACATAATTTATTGATTAAATAACATTTTACCATCTATGGTACATGATGCTGTTTAAAATTATGGAAAATTTATCAATTATTATATCCGATTGTCATATGATCAAATAAAGATATTGAAATATAATACTTTTTTATCAATTTCAAACAGAGTTAAAGTTAAAGGTGTGTGAAATGTAATCTAATTCTGTCAGTTACTATGCAGGTATAATAATTATGGGTATGATTTTCGATGCGAATATTGACTCTTCTAGTGAACTAAATTAATTTCAACAAAGCTGACCTGGGTTTGTAATTGTGTGATATCCGATATGTGAACTAACGTTTATAATTGAAATCAGTACTCAACAATGCATTCCATTACAGCCAACATTGACCTGCACTATGGATGTGAGGTTTTTTATTTAAAAAGGCCAAACGGAAACACCTTGATTGCTTTTCATTTCACATTATTTCCAACCTCACATTTTACAATAAAATAGCGGGAAACACTCGAACTCAATAAGAGTCGAGAGTAATATTCATTGTATTATATTTAGATCAACATTCTAAAATGGATATTCTAACCATTTTGCATAATATTCGAGATACGAATTTTTATGCGCGATAATTTAATAGATGATCGCTATTATCGCTAATTTTTATGGAAGGTCACTACAAGAATTTCGCGCCAGAATTGTGTATATGTAAAAATCGACAATTATTTATTATGTGCGTTATTACTAGTTTATATATTTTAACCTCAAATCATCCACCTCCCAATTATTCATTGCCGTTTTTTTATTCAAAAACTCGTGGTACGTCGAGATAACCATGTTTTTTTTGTTAGGACTTTTTGAGGGCTGGAACGGATTAATGGCAATTTGTATGGAATTGTATGGGAAAAATTGCTTTGAGATACGATTGTTTTGACATACGAAGATGACTCCGGAACGAATTGAATTCGTATCTCGAGGTACCACTATACATATATTATTGAATTTTCATATAACAGAACAATCTCATAGTATATAAATCAATCAAATTAATATTTTTTAAATTTGCATTAACTCATTAAAAGAAATCGTTGCAGAGCTCGAATACATCAAAGCACTTCATCATACCGACTTGGACTAGGTTTGATCTTTATACAATATTGGTTGGTACTAAAGTATTATGCAAGACTCAGTCAGCGGCTTATAATTAAAATAACGACTTGTTATAATATTTCGCTTGAATATATATAAAAAAGGCAGGTTTATTTTTCATTCGATTAAATCGGATCAAACCGTAGTCGACTCTTCCACTCTATTTATTAATTATTATGAAAAACGCACAGCGTATTTATTTATTCGCTGAAAAGATTTTATTTTTAGTCCGACACAAAACGAAGCGTGATGGAAATTGGAAACTTCATACAATATTATAAATCGGGCGCATTGTGCTTTGAAGGATAATTTATCAGATGATTGATTTTCATGACATATGCGTTAAATTTCAATACTATATTATACATCAACTAATTTTTAAACTCAAATTTCCAGTTGCAATCATTTATTTTTTGCTATGAAACTTATTTCGTAGTAGTACATGTGTTTTCAGTCCAAAAAAAATTCATATTGGTATGTTTGCAAAAGTTTTATACAAATGTTTTGCCATTTTTCGTTAATATTTTTTTCACTAACGTGCAGTGTCATTTTTTCATAACCAGCTGCCAGCTACCGAAATATTTTACAAATGTGTAAAATAAAGTGATTTCATATTTTGACATGTAGTGAAATATTTTTTATTTCAAATATCGACACAGAAATGTGCGGACATTGCAAAAAACAAACTTGAAATAGAGTAAATATTTGACCTGTAATAATTTATCGGCGAATCCGGACTATTGGTTTTTTCCCATAGAATACATAATATTGCGGTCTCGACGAAAATCGGATAGGGTCGAAAGGAAAGGTTTCCTAATTAAAAAGTTTTGCTTGGTGTATAGAAATGAGTGAGTTCGCTTTATTAACTTATTATAAAAAGAATTTGCAGTGTGTAAACTGACCCAAGCCAACTACAATATGAAGAATAATGACCCAAGTAAACAGAGGTTCATTTTTCTTCGTTTTCGATTCAAACCGACCACCTCTTTTAGTTTTATGTACTAGTGGTACATAATGGGTTGGTTTAAGTTCTTTTTGGCTGTTTTCCCACAAAACCCACCCCCATAATGAAAACTGTAGATCTACTGCTGTCCGACGGTAACGACTATCGAAAGGGTTGGACTTTTCTTTTTAGATATCAGTTTTTTATAACATAATAAAGGTGTCAAATTAAATTTATCACAATCAAAATTAGAGTGAATATCAGAGTCTATAAAATTAAATAAGTATTCTTATAAATATATACAATATAGTTTTTTTTTAATTTTTCTATTCCACAGTATGGTATTTTGATAACCAGCATAATAAATAGTTCACGGGATAAGGCGCTTGGCTATAAATATGTAAAGTGGTAATGCGTTCAAATCCCGCTCGAGTAAAAAAAATTTGATCGGTTATAACGACTGGGAAATCGGGGATATCGAATAATAGAATCCTGTTGGTTCGTCTTTACTCTGATTTCCTAGATTTTAATATAAATATGTACTGAGACTCTTATAAAGTAAAAACCTTCTATAGTAGAATATATACCTAACCAGCATAATAGCTCAGAGGAAACGCGTGGCTAAAAATACTGTGGTCATTGGTTCAAATGTCGTTATTACGACTGGGAGATCGGGAATAATATTAATAAAATTTCGATCGATTGTATTAATCCAGGTTTACTCTGATTTCCTGGATTGTAAGGTAAATACTGAGGTTTATTAGGTATAAGTCTAGAAGAGTCGCTCTGTCTGTGACCTGTGTAATTATTAACAGTTAAATTAATTAACACTTTGTGTCTATCAAACAAAATTTGTAAAAATATATATTAAATGCTTACCATATAAGCCTTAATTTTTATTTAGAAACTTGTGTAAAAATATTGGAATGGAGTAAATAAATATTTTATCAGGTCGTTGCTATTTTTGTTTATGAAATTATTTTAACGTTATAACTTTTACATAAGTATTTTTGAAGGCGGACGTGTGGTAGAAAGTATGTACTGACTTACTCTATAGAATAAGTTCCTATGTGGGTTCTGAAAAAGGCTCTTAAATAATAGAACAGATACTTTAAGTTGGATGAAAGGAAAGGTGACTGATGAAATTCAAAGATCGCTCTCAATATTTTAAGATAAAACTTTAGCTCTACCCCAATGAAAGAAAGTCAAACTTGTACATTGAAATGAATAATTATAATAATGATTTATATAAAAATATTGATTTTTCCCAACATTTTTGAAACTAAATTCATATAAGATTTACATACATAGATTGCTTTGTTCTGTATTGGAATAAAAATCGATTCACTTTGTAGTCTAACAATTACATTCTTTGTAAAAAGGTTACTTTGGTTAATATTCATTTTTTTTCTATTATGTAGGTCATAAACAGGTTACTTTATGCACCTGATCCACTAATCTAAACTAATGGCGAGGCAAGTCCTTCGGGATATGAGCAACACATTGTTCCACATTCTCCTTTATATATAATTACCACACACGATGAATTATACGAAAACTTATATAACGTACTCAGCCTTATTATATCTTCATTTTGGCTACAGGAAAAAATATTTATATATGAAATTTTGAACGTATAATAATATATACACAATGATTTATTAATAATGAGTATTAATAAGAGGATGGATTAGAGAGGATTATAAACATCACATTAAGAACAGAATAAAGTCAAATAGGCGGTTGTAATAAATGATCTAAAAAGAAAGACAGGTGATTTAAATGTCGTCGGGTGTTGAGTTTAGACAGCTGCATGGTTGTGTGATTTATAAGGCGAGATGTACACCATTAATTCAATAAAAAATAATAAAAAGATATCGTGACATACGACAAGAAGTCCATATCGAAAGTGTGACTAGTGAATTCTGTCCTCTTGATAAACAGTCTCATTTGAATTCATCAAAGATGTGCGATTTTAATTAAATATCAACTAAACTATCTGTTATCATAGACTTTAGATCTTACACGACTGGATCAATAGATATTTATTATAGTATCGAATTAACCATATGTTGTTTATAAATAAATATAATTAAAAGGTTTTGTATCTTCCTAATCATTGTAAAATAAATTTCAATTCAATGTGTGGTATGAATAAAGAGAATTTACAATTTTTTTTAATACGTAAATATATTTTATTAATAGTGTTATATCAACCTGTTAGTGATTTTATTATTATTGTTAAACAAATGCTGATAATGAGACTCTGTCTGACTTAAAAATTTCAGTATTCTCATTACAATCCAGGAAATCAGAGTAAAGCTGAATATATCTAACTATATGTCATCTCTCAATAATCGATCTAATTATTTACAATAATCGATCTAATTATTTTTTATTTTAAATTCAAGCAGGTTTTGAACCCATGACAACGGGATTTGTAGCCAGCTCTTTATATTAGTTTTTAAAATATATTTAATAATTTGGTTAAATTTTGCATGAATCAGTGATACTTAAATCTATCAAATTTCTCATATTATTTTATTTATTATTATTAAGAGAAAAGAGTCGTCTGGAATACCAGAGAACCTACATTTCTGATGGAGCTTTATTCAGAGGGTTTTTTTAGATACAACAACTTGTTAATTGTCTGTCGGTGATCTTAACTATTACTAGTTACACAGGTCTTAATAATCAGTATTTACCTTACAAGTCAGTAAATCAGAGTAAACCTGGATCAAGACGATCGATCGGGATTTGAACCTCAGCTATTACGCAAATATATATATATATATATATATATATATATATATATATATATATATATATATATATATATATATATACTTCTCTTTATATATATATATATATATATATATATATATATACTATATATATATATATATATATATATATATATATATATTAATAAAGATATTAAAATTATGTATGCATTTTAATTGTGATACTAACAATCGGAAGAGTGTAAATTGATAATTGATTGTCTAAAATAATTGAGAAGCTTTTAAATTTTATTGACGGTATTTTAATTACACTAATGCAGTAAATCCAAAGCTACAAATTGTAAAAAGCAAAGCCGCTTTCAAAAGGTTGTAGTATCATAAAGAAGGTCTTATCTTGGTATATTTTTGTAGATAAACAACCCTTTGTTATATCTTGATCCCTCGACCTTTCCAATTCGTTGAAGTATGTTACTGAATTGTTGTCGTTCAAGATGCAATTACTTTCATCGTATTTCCTACAATTATTGTACCCATCCAACTGTATATTTAAAATTGGAGAATACATTTATATTATAAGTTATGGTTTGATTAGTCTGGGGATATAACCAGTAACGGAGATATATGTATTTTTAAAACGTATAAAAGGCCAGGGAAAGGTGCACCAGTCCTGTAATTGAATGTTAACTTGCCACCGAGAAAGAAGAGAAGAGAACTTTAAACTACTTGGATTGCCTTTATAGAAACTATAAGAACAAAAAACTGGGGTCTCACAGCAGATCGTTTGGCCTACACTTTGGAAAACTTTTATTAAAAGGACTGCCTCTTTTCACACTTATAATGTCTTGTAAAATATCAGCATGACAGAATTTAATGTCAATTTTATTATACCAATTAAATTCATACCCCGATAGCTGTACTTGAGAATCGGTTTTTAGTATTGAAAATCTTAAAATCATAGCGCATTTGAGTTCGAATTCTCATCTCAAATTTGGTTTTACCCAAACAAACTTAACGAAACTAAATAGTTTTTAAGCATTATATTTTGTAATTGTTATGTCAATATAGCTTTATAGTTGATATTATTTATTTATCAACATATTTGTAAATTAATTATTTTTTACCCATCCTTTCTATAATTTATTAGTATTATTCGTATCAAATTTACATAAAACATTCTCATGTTAGTTATAGGTAAAAAGATGTATACACTCTGTACACCTAAGTCTATTCCCAAAGATGTATTGTTCTATCAATCAATGTAAAAACTTAAACATAATAAAGAAATTCTGATATATAATTTGGTTCGGATCCTGCGACATCGGGAATATTTTTTTTTTATCTAGGCCTAGTAATTTTAAATTATTTCATACAAATTCTCTTAATAATAACATTTATTAAAAATCCACTAGGAGTCTGATTAAATATTGTGAATTTAATTCAGGCAAAAACATTACAAATGATTATGTTGTATTTTTTATTGTATTTGTAAATGATATTGTTGGGACAGTTTCAAAACTTTATGACGCCAAGAAGAAGATTTATGAATACGTTCGTATTTTTGCACCCATTTAATAAATTTATAATTTGAAAACAGTCTAGAAAAACTCAATGTTTAAACCTATTTATACAGGATACGATAACACTGCTCAAACATAATAAATTTCACTTGAAACAGTGTTTAATGAGTATTATAATCATTGTCTTTGATACAAAATTAAGCGCATTGACACACGCGTCGTTAAGAGAGAAATCTCGCTCAGTCTGGGGTTAATATAAATACATTTCAATATTCAGTTTGTGGATGAAGTTATAGTTAGGGTGGCAATGTTATCAGCAACACCATACTTTAAGGAAACAATGCAGTTCCTTATAAAGCCAGGGTTGAGACGTGTAAAATTTATCTAAAGTCAAGTGTTAATGGGAGCTCTAGATGAACCACCCTCACCCCCATATCACATGCAATCTTCTTCATATTATTCACTTCAACATTAAATAATTAACCATATTGCGATATTGTACCTTCATATGATTCAAAATACTAATGCACAAAGTAGGACGACAAAACAATTATTTTTGGATTTATTCTCTATATATTATTAATAAAAATGTATAATTGTGAAGCTTTGGATCAATGTTAGCCTATTCCACTTTTAAATTAAAATACAGATTTAAATAAGTATACAGACTTAAAGTACTGAGTTCAAGAAATGAAATATGATAATCAAGCATGTTTTAATTCGTCAAGTTTTAGTGAAATCAAAAGCGGTATTCTATTCCAAAATATTTCATTATCAAAAATGCTCTATTCCAAATTTGGTCAATGAGTTTTATATTATTTGTATTTTTAGTAATATGTTTTATGATTTTATTTTACCGTATTTTTATACATATTATTATTATTTCAAAATCCGGACATTACTGTTTTATTAATATTTTACTTTCAAAATCAACCTCTTCCAAATAACTTATTTTTCAAAACTAGCCAATAGAACATTTTGACAAATATCTCCATTTCCAAAAAGTGGAATACATTGATCTCAAGCTCCACAAATAGAATAAAAATAAAGTAAAATTAAGTTAAATTAAATAAGATGTATGACGCAATCATTTATATGTTACTTTATAAGGTCGCTCTTAAACAAGCTCTGTAGGTGGCTGAATTGGTGGAAAAGAGATCACTCATGTGTTAATACGTTTGAATAATATATAAAATATTAAGATGTCACATTATTTCAAAATAAGTAATAAACGATGATGAGCCGAACTTACATAGTCGGAAAACATCTGACAAATATTTTATTTCACACAAAATATTTCGCATTTTTCATTTTAAAAATAAACAATAAAAAACATACTGTAATAAATGTTTCTTTTGTTAAAAGCATTAAGATGAATTTCATGACCAGTATACAATAGAGAGTTATTTTTATCAGTTTACGCTCTTATTTGTTAAAAAGAACGGTTCCTCGTGGTTTTCATAAAAAAATAATTTAATAATAAAGCAGCTACCACCATAGTTTAGGGCTGACAAGGACAAGGCTGCATATGGGTATAAATACTGTAGTCATGGGTTCAAATCCCATTCAAGTCAGAAAAAACTAATATGATCTGTTATGACGACTGGGAGATGTATTAAAAAAATCCCTATCGATCGTCTAGATCGTACCAAATTTACTCAGATTAGTTAGATTGTAAGGTATATAATGAAACGACGTGTAACAACCTCAAAAAGCTCCTCAGGGCGTATATATAAATAAATAAATATGTCTTGATCTCGATGCACTGGAAAGGTCATCTTAAATATTACGTGAATGTGGATGGGTGGTTTTTATTTCAATGATTATTGTGAAGTCGCGTGAGTGGTTCAAATATTATTATTTTGATGTCGAACATGGATGTAGTCGTAAATATATTGAAACTATTAAACGTAACGGCCGTGACTCGGGGTGGATAGTGAGTTCACGTGCTCGTTTATACTTTCTATACTCACTTGTTTAAGGATAGGGGTAGTAAAATTTACCTGTACTTAAGGTACGCCAACGATGTGTTTTTGTTTTCGTATAACGACGCCGTTACACCACATTAACGAGTGGTGGACACTTGCTATCCTGTTATCCTCTAATATATGACAGGACACATTACACGTATGTGTACTCATTTGTAACGAATAAAAAATATTTATATTATATGACCCAATTTAATAAAATGACCTCTGTTTTTTATTAGGACCCCTATTAGTCAGGGGTGGCAATTTTCATAAATAATTAGAGTAATTTTCAGTAAATACGACGCGTCTCAAATTACACAAATAGTTAATTAGTATCGCTAAGAGAATTTGTAATTTAATAATTATTTTTATATTAGTTACACAGATCACCGAGTTAATAATCGCCTCAGAGTTGACCTTACAGTCCAGGAAATCAGGGTAAACCTGGATCAAGACGATCGATCGCGATTTTATTAATATAATTTCCGATCTCCCAGTCGTAATAACCAATCAAATCAATTTAAAAAAAAAATGACTTGAGCGGGATTTGAACCCATAACCACAGTATTTGTAGCTTCTTATATTACATTGGTAATATAAATATTTCATCATTCAAATTTAATTAGCGCAATATTTTTTATATTACATTGTAATACACACTGAGGTTTGGTTCATTGGTTATATGTGGAGTTAAAATTATTAAAAGAATAAACAAATATTCCGCTAAGCTCATTTCATCAGTTTTTTTTGTATGGACATTACCTGCAAACCTGGTTCATGTAAATATTTTAATCGAAACATAATTAAAATCATTCGAGATATAAATACGCACACATCGGATGCTGTAAAAATATTATTTCATCCAATTAAACCTTAAACTATATAATCACTTTGATAATCGTAATACTTAATAAATAAATATTGTCACTATTTCTGCTTATTCTTGTGATGTATATTTTATCCATTATGAAATTGGAACGTTTACACAACACAATGCTTAAAACGAAACCGATCTAAACGTCACATAACGATCATGGCTCGCAATCAAAATGGTACGGGACTTTTGCCCTGTCCTTTACATTCTTATAATATTTTATTAAAATCAAAGAAATAAAGCACCTATTACAAATCACATATGGATTAGTTGTATGCTTTTTATTTCTAATAAATGAATAATATAATTTATGGACTATTATTATTTCGTAATTTAGAAAAATTAGAATATTTAATACACTGAATTTAAATGTATTAAATTTATATAATCCTCATGAAATACCTCATTATATAACACAGTGTGAGAATTGAACCTTTGAAAGTGGTCTAACCACTAAGCTAACGAGGTGGGTTCAATTCCCGAACCAGAAGAAGGATATAATAAGGTATTTTAGTATAATTTAATTTAATTTATAAACAATAGAGACTGGACGGTGTTTGGACGATGCACTAGAGATTGTAGTCAAGGAATTGTTAATTTCAATTAATTATTCATTGTTCAATGAAATCCTGAGTGTTCAGTTCAATTAGATTTTCTATATGCGTTACCCATGCTAATAATTCAAATAAATTGAATCCCCACATCGAATCCAGGAAGAGGTGTATCTGTAATTTGCACCGTCATGGTAATTTACAGTACACGTGGTTTATCAAATTTATGTAAGAATTGTGGGAAGACAAAGAGTCTCGTTGTTTGCATTTATGACGTGCACCAGTATGAATCATTTTCTGAGGAAACGCCTTCCCTTGTCTAATTATTTATTACATACACAACTACTCGAGACAAGTATAATTATTACCACTTCATCAAGCGTCTATTCGCCTCGTTCACATTTCAAATGCAACTCAAAAAAAATGAGCTTTGCCTAGACTACCTATCCTTCAATAATTGTAAAAAAATTGTCTGTCTAGATCAGGATTTAATGGAATATCAAATATTACTTCTATAGTAATAATTATGTCATAAAACGTACTCATACCACAATATTTATTTATTTTTTTGGCAACCACAATATTAATATTTTTTGGCATCCCCAAAATTAGCTCCCGCCTAAATTTTCTATTTTTCATCGAATTACCTCTTTTATTCTCCTCTCTTTGAATAGGCTATAACGAATTTGCGTACCTGGGTGATCTCTTTTCCGCCAATTCTGCCACCTACAGGTCTTGTTTAGGAGCGACCGTATCCAGGGTGGACTTGAAATAACTGAGAATATTTTTGGGGGTGGTAGGGTATTGCAAATATAATTGAAAAAAATAATTAAATATTAAAAAAATACAATTAATATTAAAAAACAATTATTACGTATAACAGACACAATATACACGTAACAGTCACTACAGACTACTTCAGAGACACAGCTGATTCCAAGATGGTGGCCCAAGCTCGATTCCAAAAGCACTATTAATATTATTAATTATTTTTTAATTAATAAAAAATTGTTGTTAGAAAAAAAATTAAAAATTTAATTATTCTTACGATACCCTACCACCCCCTAAACTATTCTTAGTTATTTCAAGTCCACTCAGTATAGTAACATATTATATAAATTATTGCTTCCTACAATTTACTTTATTTTGTACAAATATTTTTATATAATTCTATAATTTATTTTTAATATATTTTTGTTTTAAACTTTTTTTATTATAATTATTTTTTATTGTATTGTCTTTTTATTTAAAACTGTTATGATCTTTTATGTGCAAATAAATCTTTAGACATGGCATTCACTTCAAGACGAATTTTATCTTAAATGAAATAATTACCAAAAATCTACCGATTTCTCTCCCCCTTTCAATAAAAGAACACTCTTGAAAATATTGTGCCCGGCGCTAAGTGATTCTGGGTTGCGTTCACATTTATTGTTTTTTTTCTGTATGTGCAAAGCTGTAAATCAGGGAGAGTTGCGTGATCTTGCATACTGATTATTCTTTTCAAGCGCCACCAATATAAACAAGTCGTTTCGCTTTTTTATGATAAAAACTTATTTTCGTGTGATAAATGTCAAAATGATTAAGCGGGATTGTTTGTCGGTCAATTAAGCAGGGGTGGTTTCCACCCTTCCCGCGAGTTTGGTCTGCAACCATAAACATCCAATCACCATACAAATTGATTAATTTGCCTATATTTACATTGACAAACCTGTCCCATTCATATCGTGTGCTGTTATTCCATCTATCAACACTTTGTCCCAGTAATTAATATCATAGATAAATCAATAACTACTCAATAAAGTAAAGAACAGCATTGGATTATATGTATAGGTTCATAATAAAAAATGTACATGATTTTTTTTACTGTGATCACCCATATAATTTATTCGGATGCCTATTGCCATACTGTGTTATCAACTTTATAATATCAGGCTTATAGCCAGGCTTCCATATAGACTACCCTGAAATGTGATATTAAATTCTACATTTTAGTTTTATTTCATATTTCTAGATAAACACACTGCAATGCGTATAATTTTTTCCCTTATATTTTAGTATTTATCTCATAGATATAAACATAAGATATCGCATGAGTGGCTAAATTCTAGTGGATCAAGTGGCCAAAAACATGAGTTACCTGGCAAACATTATACTGTAAACATCTCTCTTCATATCTTCAGTTATATTTCACAGTAAAATGGGTAAATGCATTGTTACTACATGTCATATGGACTCAAACATACACTCAAATACATCTAGGCTCAGTTTTTAGCAAAGACTACTTCTTTAAGATGTTTCAAATATTATTGCGTTTTAATCGCAAAATATTGTCACAACCACTTTCAGATCCCACTAGGAAACTCGTTGAGTGAGGGAGACACACTTATCGAATAAGAGAGAAAAGTGCAACAATACACGAGATAAATTATATAATTTATATCCAATGTGATATCTAATGTTTATCTCAATTTAATATGGTTAATCTAAATCAATCTTTTTAATTTTTTGCATTTATTCAATTAAATATATACATAGGTTGTATAGTGGTATGTTATCGCCTAAATGAATTTACTGAACCAGGGATGAGTTGGTGTTTGTTTCAATTTGTCCGAGTGAAACTAACTTGAAAATAGGCCCTACTTCTAGTTGTGGTTATAGTGAAACACTATTAGTTTGAAGTCGAGTTGTGGTGTGCGAGTTGCACTCTTTCTCAAGCCATTTAGTCTATGCGGTGAAGCCTCCGTCCAACAGCCAATAAAGCTTTGTTTCACTACACTCATTTACAATTGCCTTCAACAATTAGTCTCAAACAATAAAACTTTTATTTTTGCTAATAAACGAGCTCGTTTTCAATATAACAGAGATTGCGGGGCTATGTCTAGGTGATTAGCACCCCCCTGTGACTGAGACCCCCGGTGAGGCTTTCATTCCCGGAGGCTGTAGCCATAATTAAGTGATTTATGCGTGCAATTTATCGGACCACCACTGCCATCACGGGGATGATTTAGCGCCCAAATTATTTCCTCACGGTTGCTAGTTTTTCTATTTAATTGATGCCTCTATTGCGTGTGATAAATATACGCCTTGGTATGGTGAGCCTTATTGAATTTCGAGCTATGCTGACTACGCGCTTGCTACGAGCTACGTCAAGTCTTTGCCGTAGCAAGACTTTAATTTCAACCACACAAAAAGATATTCTTCAACGTTTTTAAATGTTCTTACTAAAATTGTTTAAATTTTATATCAATTTCTTTTATATGGATGTCCAGCTTGGTCTACTGCGGCAAAATCTCATTTAGATAAAATTCAAGTCAAACAAAACAAGTGCTTTAAGAAGTTCACGAAGACATTAAGTTAAAAATGATCAAAGCAAATATCGCAGATTAAACATTATACTAAAATGAGTTACTTTCCGTAAGTCTAATTCATAAGATGTTTTGTATTATATGAACATTGTGAAATTCAAATTAAATAATGAAATTGTAATATATATTGATATCAATTATTTATTTATAATTTTGTACTGTTATAAAAATTAATAAGAGTGCACTGTTTTTTCATCAACTTTGCTAATAAATAAAAATAATATGAATTTGAAGATATCTCTTGCTTCAGCGTTGGTTTTTTTGCTAATTTCATTTATTGTAAAATAATATAATTCATACGTACAATTTTTTTTTATTCCATAGATAATAGATGTGAAGAGAAGATTTAACTTGCTCTCAAATTTTTATGGTACATCGTAAAGAGCGTCATTCTTTAACATTTTTTCAATAATATCCAACATTGTAGCTAAAATCCTGACTGTTTATCGCCCGTACTTTTAGTGAAAGCTTCAAGTTTCTGTTAATGAAATGTCTCGTAATTTGTTCGTCACATTGCACTGCAGACAAATGGGGATGGAAATCCGTTAAAACGTTTCAACTCGAAGTTTTATAGAGGCGTAAAACATTTGTCTTAGTGTAAAACAATGTCTGGAATGAAAACTTGCACAATGATAAGAGAATTTATTATATTCATAAATCAATAATCGAATAAAACAATGATCATTGGAATCGAACCGAGCATTGTTGACCCTAATTGAAACGTTGCATAAAGCTTTATCCATTACTAATAAAATAAATTTATACTGTCTGTAAAAAATACATTTTCGTATAATATAGTGTACGACACGTATAGCAAACTGTCTAGTACGTTTTAGTAGTCTAGTTTGTACTTCTTTTTTTTTATTTCCCCAATCAATCAACGGAGGGTGTTCATTAAAGCTTTCAATCTCTCGAGGTTAGGTTCGAAAACAAATTTGTTTACAAGAGACGTTGGTTTGGTCTGGTCTGGTTTGGCAGCCACTGAAACTTTAAGGCAAAACTTGTATACCAGGCTTTTAACGCACCATCTTCAACCCACTTTATGCTTTTAACCCTTTATTAATTGAATGACAATACAGTATCGAAAATTATGAAAAAAAATGATACCCTAAACAACTTCCTAGTTTGTGCAAATATTAAACGAATTCTTCGATAGGATTTTTGAACGTTGTATATTGTCTGAGTATATGTATTTTGCTCAAAAAATAAAAATACACTTACTATTATAGAACTCCAGAAATTTTTAAAATTTTAAGAAAAATTAATAATTTTATTCATAACAAACACTTATAACACAATATTTTATTTTTAAATTATTTCTTCTCTGAAAAAATTAATTGAACAATTTGTCAAGACAAATTTATTGTATAACAGCAAATTTTGCATGAATTAGATTTTTCAAGAGAAACTAAAAATACCATTACATTTATATAGAAATAAATTTATAAGAAGGTGTAATTTTATCGGCTGCTTTACGAAACACGTTTACTTTTACAAATATTTTTATAAATGAAATTTTGAACGTCTGCTGTTTTACCGCCCGAGGTGAATTTATTGTATATTTATACCGTTTATTAAGGTGTTCTTTATTTATTTTACGGGCAATCATTGTCCAAGTCTACTCGATTTCCAGGCATTAAAGCTCTTTTATTTATAAATTAATTCAATTCCATATGAAGATAAAAATTACACTTCTGTTAAGAAAATTAAGATTAGCAGACAAGTAGGTTTATCAACCACAGTGTGAGAATTAGTGTGATTTTAGTTTAGAAGTACATAATATATAATTTTCGGTGACTGTGGTATTATATGTTTAATACTCCTTAAGCCTATAGCCTTGTAATGGAGGGCAAAACTTTCGGGTGTAATATTTCTGGAAGCAGATCTTTAGTGTCTCGAGAGATTCCTAACAAGCGGCTCAATTCATTAACGCGGTGTCTTAACTTCAAATAAGATTGATCACGCACTTCTTGCCAGACAAATAAGAAATAGAATATACCCCGCAGTATTAATACACATGACGATAATGAGCAAATATTCCTGTTTAACTAATATATGTATAGATATATTTTTTTACAAACTTCATGAAGCGGTTTTGCTTTGGAGAGGTCTGAAACTAACATTGGCGAGAAGAGGTGTATGTATGAAAAGGCAGATTGTATGGCGGTTGTACAACTCTTGAATACACCATTTCATATATGAGAAATTCTATGATGAAAGGTAAACATACCACCATTATTTGTATTATACCTGGGATGATAAAATAATAAAACGTAATTTAAAATGCTGCAATATTCGGTTTATTGAATAATATTGTTAATGTTACTCCAAACTTATAAATGCTCATATTATTATTACAATTAAATTTAAGCTTTTGTACAGTACAGTGTTTTTTTTAGTTGCCAATAGATTTTAATAAATCAAATCAATATTTTTAAAAGAAATCAATACAAATACATTGTGGTTGAAACAATTACTAAAAAATCTTATAACACAAATATATTATACATATAATATTACGAAAAAAATCCGATTTGTATCTGAATGAATGTTTACTGTAATTATCGTAACGTGGTTAGAAGTCGTATTTGAAAAAAATATGTTTTCAGAAAAATAACAAGGTTCCCTGCTTCCTATTGGAGTTGACACGGTGCGTTCCGGTACACAGGTTAACAATCATCCTCAAATCCAACCGCATCTAGTTGTATCTTTGCAGATTTAAATTATTTTATAATACATTCTAATAGCCTAATCATTACTTTTTCATCCCATTTATTGTTATTTCAGGTGAGCATAAAAGTTATTCCTAGGAAATGGTTAAGATTGACATTGTTTGTAACAGAAGGAATTATGAAAACACTTTATATAAGTTTAACAGGCAACTATAACTTTCCAACTTAATAATAATGTCGTATAATTTAACATAGTGCATCCTTAATCCTTTAAAACCGTCCTAGTCAGCGTAATTGTGTTTTAGTTAGATTAGGTAGCATTATTAATTTCTTCAAATGGTTTAAATAAAGGTAGTAAATAATGCACGTATAGATTTTTTTACAAATATATTAAAAAATCACCCAAAAAAAATAAATCACCCTGATGTTGATTGTAAAGTGAACTAAAATGAGTCTTCAGTTGCGCTATAAATAATATGTATTAAATTGGCGAAAATAACAGAATAATAATATGTTTATTCTTTTAACTTAATCATAGATAAAAGAAAGATTTAGATATCGTGTTACGGCCTTATCAATTTAGGTTTAATAAGAAATTAAGTATAATTATCGGCGGGAATAAATATGACAGGTGATCCAAAGTGTAAAATTGATTATTAAAAAATAATTTAAAATATTATCACTGATTGAAAGTATACCCTGTTTAACACACTGATGAATGGGATAAAATCATCATTAGAAAAAAGCCGAAATCCTGATTATAGCCACAATTTTATGAATTATTTCAAATATACATTCCTCTTGAAAAATCATAATATTATTTATGTATAATACGCCCTGAGGGGCGTTGTTAGAACATTTGTTTTTTAGACACAATAAAGTGTTAAAACATATTTCAAATGTTTACCTGTCAATGTTCATAACTACTAGTTATACAAGTCACTAACAGGGCGGCTCTACTCAACTTAATTAATTAATCAATTAATACCTTACAATACAAGAAATCAGAGTAAACCTGTATCAAGACGTGATGGAGAAAAGTGCAACAATACACGAGATAAACAAAATTACACAAATAATTTATATGCTATGTGATATCTAATAAGTTTATCTATGGGTTATCTAAATTTAATATAGTTAATCTAAATCAATCTTTTTCATTTTTTGCATTTATTCAATGAATTTACTAAACCAGGGATGAGTTGGTGTTTGTTTCAATTTGTCGGGATTTTATTATACGAGTATTATTTCCGAAACTCCCAGTCGTAACAACCGATCAAATATATTTTTTTTACTATTTGCGGAATTCGAAAACTTGACCACAATATTATACCTTGATCTTTAACGTTGGTAATTATGAGTGTGTAGATATATGGTAAAATGACTTGTTTATTAATCGATTTATAATGAACTGAGAATGTTGATGAGCTTGTCGATTGCTAATGCGGGTGATTAATATGTATGCATTTACCTGAGTATTACCTAAGTATCGAGTACGTTATCTATAATAATGTGTTGTTAGTTAGTAATTTTGTTAAGGCAAGCACTTTATAGGCGGTCGCTGTTGACTAATTTAGCTTGCTTTGCGAATCACCCCTAATATATTGTGTGCCATACTCTTACTATTTCACTTACGATGCAATTATATTTTACTAATTGCCTCAATACCAACCCCTATAATAACTTCCGTCTAAAAAGGATTAATTGCTCTTTTCAACCCGACCCAGATTGTTAAAACTAAAACACATTGCACATACATTTAATAGTTATACATGAATTCAAACGTGAATATTTTACTATCTGTCTATAATATTAATTAACAATATTTCAATAGAGTTAGGATGAAAACACAGCTCGAGTATTATTTAAAAATATTATCATCTCGTTGAAATGAATGGAAATTTAGTAATATTATTCGTACATGGCAAGATCGTTAGAATTCGCCCGAAGCAACATGTCGCATAATCTACTCATATTATTTGCTATAATTTCGACACGAACAAAGCTCAAACTTAATATAATCACGCTGTGATTTGTATTAAAAATAATAATCTATTTTTTTTATTATAAATATTGATAAAAATTTCACCAGCGTGATAGCTCAGGGGATAAGACGCGTTGCTACTGATAATTTAATTGTTTTGTTCGGTTATTAAGACTGGGAGATCGGGAATAATATTAATAAAATCCCGATCGATCGTCTTGCAGGTTTACTCTGATTTCTTGGATTGTAAGGTAAATACTGAGGTCGTTATTAAGTCCTGTGTAACTATTATTAGTAATGGTTAAGATCACCGACAGACAATTAACACGTTGTTGTGTTTAAAAAACCCTCTCAAAAAAGCTCCATCAGAAATGTAGGTTCTCTGGTATTCCAGACAACTGTTTTCTCTTAATAATAATAAAAAAAATATCATATTAAATACTATTAGAAAAATGTTATTATGTGTACTTTTTATATACACTTAATGATTAAATTTATTCTATAATATCTGTGAACACAACTTCCACTTACTCTGGAATTAAGAGCTGGTTTATAAAATGAATTGAAAATACAGGCTTCTAGTAATCAATAAGGTAAAATTATCATCGCAATATGCATGACTTATTTCAATTTAAGCCTATACTGTGAAACTGTGGCTTTGATTGCGGGATTATAATTAAAGGCGTTATTTAGTAGTATGTATCCTTATAAAATTATATTACTTGTGTTAAGGGAGGAATTGTTTATCAGTTTGTAAAGCATACATCCTGTAAGAAGGCTTCTGATCTATTTAGCTAAGGATGTTCATACACATGTTATATCTCATCCATTCACTCATCTGTGAATGCATTCATACAATTATATGTAAGTAAATATATATATATCAATATTAAATAATATTAAAATATTTGTATTTATGGAGTGTTCAATAGACAAGCAAATCGAAAAGGGTGTTTTCATTAATGATTGTGTAATAACACGACTATTTTAATCAAATTAAGTGGCCAGTGATCATTTCTAATAATAATATCATTACTTTCATAGTCCCAACATGACGGTTTGTTGATTTTACCCATTTATTCTATAAAGAGGAATAATATTTATGTTTTAGCAAGACTAATAATTAAATTAAATAACAATTTTTAAGAAACGAACTATATTTTTTTATTATTTAAGCCCTATAAATATGTATGTATCTTTATTAAAAAAGAGGATTGGGCAAACGGTGACAGGTGAGAGATTTCGATTTTAAAATTTTATAGTGATTTTTTTTGTAATTTGTCAATATACAACTAACTTTAATGTATTTTTAAGTATTCGTTAGGTTCAAGATAATTTATTTATGATTTATTTTACACGCAAATAGTATTTTATTACTGTTGAAAACATATTCTTAAGATAGTTCAAAAGCGTGGCCAAAATAGTCGTTGGGAAATTGGAATCATATAATTTATAATAAAAAATTGTGAGGTTTATGTACGATTTTAGAGCCACTTATGAAACTTTATATACTCGTAGCTATAAGTTTTTTTATTATTTCAAAAAAACCTTTCAATTATATTTCAAATTTATAAACTGAATATAATATAATAATAATGCAGGGAATATAATAATATTCCCTGCATTATTTAATTTATCTACACTATAAATAAACATCTGCTTAAAAGAACAGTTCAGCTTGTTTAACAATAAGTGATTGATATATTTTTTTTATTTACTATAAATGATCTAATTTAGCATTCACGCTAGGTTATTTTGAAGATATCCGTATGGGTTATTAAATTCGTTTATTGAATCGACATTTCAATTACTTTAATACTGTTAGGTTTGGTGGGTGTATAGTGTACGATTTTCGCTAATAAGCAATGAAGTTATATAGGTCTTATTTTTTATTTTAATATTCCTTTATATAATGACACACAACACAAGTCCTCAGACACAATGACGACTTAAAGCAATTAGCGTTCGCAGACCAGGAAAGGGAACTTGAAGAACATCTTCGATTAAAATGCTAATACAAGACGTATTTACTCATACTACAATCCACAACTCGGGTCCAAGTCTGTGAACAAACAATGCCAAGATCAACTCAATGAACACTTATATTCCGTCGCTGAATCATAACTAGGATATATCCATAAAAATACATGTAAATTAAGTATTCGCAATGATTCTAGTCCGGGATGAAATTAATGAAGGGATGCTTTTTTTTTGTTTGAATGCTTTCCCCCATCAAAGTTTGACCGAGGCATACAAAGGGAATCTGATTTTTCAAAGAGCGCTAGATTTTTGTTAAGACTCTTGAAGGCTGTAACCATCGACGGAGGTTCCGGACCCGGTGGTCCTCAAAACTGGTCCAAGAGCTGGCTTATTACCCCTAGTATGGAATATCAAGAGCCTTCCCTTCCCTAACGAACACCAACCCACATTCAATAAATTATTATTATGCTTGACCTCCCCATGCATCATTCAGGTTAAAGCCACCCAGCTCATTATTTAATTCATACTAATATTGAAAAAAACATGTACATACCTCTTCGTTAAAGATTATGACAATCTGAATCTGAAAATTAAAAAAATGTTTTTTTTTAGTATAATGGAAAGTTTTATATTCATAATAAAAATGCTTTTTAGAGAGAGAGATGTTTATATATTTATGTCCATGGAAGATTGCAATTTTGAAAACATTGAATAATTCTAAATTAACTTATTTTAAGTTGAAATAAAAAGCTAAAATATGTTTTAAAATGTATGTGTATATGTATGTATATGTGTAAAATATGCTATTAATTTTATTCGGTTAACGGATTTTTACACTTCTCCGGTGTAATTTTCTCCCAATGAGGTATATATATATATATATATATATATATATATATATATATATATATATATATATATATATATATATATATATATATATATATATATATATATATATATATATATATACTCTATATATATATATATATATATATATATATATATATATTTATATATATATATATACAAAGAAACATTTGCTGTCGACTTGATTTTATTGATTAAACCCTACATATTTTGAAGAATTATGTAATTATTACATGTATTTTAAGAATATAAGATTATTATTTAGATTATTAATTGATAGGAAATAATCAAAATTAAAATTAAAATTGATTGAACAATTTTTTTATCAATAATAATTTTGAGTTTGTTTTTTTCTTAACATCGTGCGTAAAATTATACAAAACATTTTTTTGTAAAGCAATGTTTTAAATCGATATAATATCATAAACACAAAAACGCAGCTTTATAGGTAAACCTGAAATTTTGAGAAGAGAAAATATTCTCTTATATTGTTATGTTTTTTCTAATATTTAATTAATTTAGTATTTATATAATACTCGTGATATTTTTTAATGATTAATTATATTGACGCATCATCTTAATATATGGTTAAGCTGTGTAATAAATTTAATAAAAGTTAATTTTGGATGTCAAGTTGAGAATCCGTTCATAAATCGTTGGCCTTTATGAGTTTGTCCCTAAGAGGAGGCGTCTTCTTTATTTTTGTGCTTTCATTTTAGCGGTATTATGATGATACTGAGACATTTGTTTGCCGAGAACACCTTTACTGGAATTTTATTCAGTTTATATATTGTGTTTATAAGATGTAGTGTATGTTAGAAAACACAATAAAGCTGTACGAAGTACCGAGACGTGCCTGAGGTGAACCATACTTGCACTATGCCACTATATTCTATTCCACAATAATACTTTTCTGAATCAGTTCAAGAGTGCTCTTCTTTTGCAATAAATAATAAAAACATATTGAAATTCCATAAGCGTATTGTATGGACCTGAAATTTACAAGGGTGCTTGTCCTGTAAGCTCGGTCTTCTTTGAAACAGTTCTATTTTATTCGAGTTTGAAAACAGGTATTGTATATTAAATTATTCACCGTATAAAAGAATCGTGGGCTTAAACCCTGTTAAATATTATTAAACATGTAAAATAAAAATGTATTCTTACTAGTTAAAACTGCCCGCAAAATAATGTAGTTTATTAAAATCCTGATTTAGAGATACGTAAGCTAATTTGGTTTAAATTAATACTAATGGCTCAAAACTTCAACGACATTTAATAAGTAGGTATATACAATTTATGTTAAAGTATATTTCATAGAATAAAATCAAATTAAGTTGAAATAAATACCACATAACGAGCACTACTAAAAAGCTCGCTGGGAGTAAAAATCATAACAAAATAAAAATATATATTAAAAGCTTGCGACATTTTCATATATATAAAGCCTCATCTTCTAAATTGAAATCATTTTTTTATGGTGGAATGAAATATTACAAACACAAAATTAAGAGAGCCAAATAAACAAATACGATTACATTGACAAGATTTTCAAGAGTTATTTACTCATAGAGCATAGTAAATAGACCATCACAGTGGTCCTCCATACAAGCACTACTCACACCTAATGTTGATTAACTCAAGTTACATCCTTCGAGTAACACAGGTGTGTTCAATATATAAACAAGTTGATTGACCTGATTATCTCTTGTGTGAGATTTTTTTTATTCGAATACCGAGCAAAAAGCAAATTAAACTGACAAGATGCAAAAAAGTATACCTGACATTAAAAGCATTTTGTACGAGTCATAAAAATGGCGTAAACGTAAGTTAATTAAAGAGGGAAATCTCCTCTGCAAGAAAAAGTACCAGGTGTAGAAAATATCTTATGTAGTTAATTATACGCCCTTTTTTTATAAATATTATTCATTTTAAAACAAATATCGAATAAAATAATTTCAAATTTACGATAATGCATGAATGAATATTTAGTGATGAATAAATTATCTTAAAATATTCATGTTTGATATGAGACAGAGTTATAAATTTCCTCTTCACTTTTTTACGATACGTTAGAACTTTATAGTTATTGACGTTTTCACCATGGAAAATGCCATTAATCTCTTTTATTATCGCCATATGAAGGTGGATTTTATATAATATATGGTAAAAAAATATTACATGATATACATAAGTGCTTATAATTTCAGGTAAACCAAATTTTTATGTCAATATTTACATACTAAGGAAACGGTGTAGATTAGAGGGAGTGTATGAATGCAAAAAAATATATTATTTAAATGATGGTTATAGGTGATTGAAAAATATTTGACAGCTCTTTCATTTAAAATATTTAATGGCTTGAGTTCTTTTTAATATAGATTGTAAATTGTACGTTCAAAATACACTTTTGCAAGCTGAAAACCCACTTTAGTAAACTAAAAACCACTTTGAACGCACCAGTCGATTTGTTTATTCGAAATGCGCTGCGTTCAGGCAAACTGTAGTTTCTTTGAATATGAGCTTCTTTCATGTTTTCATTTCCTCACAGGCATTTCAGGTTCCATGTTTGTTTGCCATCCAACCTGTTTTATCATCCCTTAGGTTCAGCTAAAGGGATTTCAGCCCATTCAAGAATAAACAACAAACAGATATGTACATACAATATAATATTAGTTTGTATTTTGTGCTTCACATGGAACAGTATTTGATTTCAAATATGTCAGGAATTCGGTATTAGATTCGTCTGCTGAAAATCTATTGAAATTATGTATACAACATCGAAATCTGCATAACTATGAATAACATCTTTAATCAGTGCGTATTATTTTAGAATTTTCAGTGATTTTGGACAAAATAATATAATAATCACACCTAGTCCAAGTAGGTGTAATGAAGTACCTACTTTGATTTATTCGAATTTACGATTATACTTTGTAACGATTTCCTTTATAATATTGCTGCATTATTTGATAATTGTATTATCTTATTTCAACTCTCCGATATTTACACAAAATATTATATAATTACATATACAATTATTTTATTATACATAAATTTATATGTAAATTTCAAAAAGGGTAATTTTACTTTATTAAGATTTTAATTTTAAAAAGTAAGATCCGAACATGACCACATAATAAAGCAACATGTTCAATAAAAGCCGCGCAGTGCTCTACAATTGTTAGCAATTGAAAACTTGTTTTTTCACCCAATCAGCCGGGGATTTTTTATAATATATAAAAAACTGATATTATATCTATATAAAATCTAGAAAGACCCGGCAACTAACAATAAATAAAATCGATACCAACCCAAATAGTTTTTTATAGTCTTATAAGATCTAAAATTAAATTATTATAAATTATTAGGTTTAGGATAGGTTTAGGGAAATTTGTTTCCCGATGACTTGTTAATTAGTTCAAGATGTCTTATGTTGGTATTTTGTATGATATTCTTGCACTTGACAGTTCCACTATAAATTATTACCAGTTTTGACCCTTTGATGATGCTATTTTGTACTTGGTATTCCTGAAGATCCTAGTTTATATATGGATTAGTTTTATTATATTTACAGTATTTTATTACAGTAATTCATTGTTTTAAGCGTCTCGGGTAAAAATGTAACAAACTGATTTATGCAAATTTATTTTAAAACGTGACAGTGAACTTTTGATTTTGATCTTTCCTTTTGAAGGCCGCCTCCACTTTGTCTTCTCGATTCCCACACTTCACCATTTTCTATATCATGAGGAACTTTGTTCGCAACATTTTATCCAGATGATCAAACCGAGCTCTAAATTGCTTTCTCTGACCTTTTATTACTCACAAAAACCAATCCAGACCATAGATTCACAGATAAATTAGAATAATCTCTTCTGTTCTTTCGACACGATTTCCAGATACATGTCCAAATATTCTATTAAAATGTCAAGTTTATATTATCCAATGTAGTAAATATCATAAAATATTTTATATTACGTATAAAATTAACCGCGAGTTTATAGATAATTAAAATGAATATCATGCTCAAATAATGGGAATATGGTAAATATTTGTTTGCAAACAAATAATATGGCTTATAAATTATTGCGGTTTGTATGTTAAATCCTGATTGCATAATAAATATAAAACAATAAACCCCATCTCGCAAACTCTTAAAATATTTACTTAATAATTAGTACAAAAGTGGTAAATATATCGTATTTATATTATATTAAAATATTCCCAATATTATTCCCGACAATATTCCACGTTATCATTAATACGATTGATTATATTAACAAAAATTAAAAGTGAAATTTGTAGTAGATTACTGCCCTAAAAATAAATGCGAAATTTACTCGTTGGCAATATTCGAACATAAAATTTTATTGAATCTATGGAAATGCATGTAATATTATAATATAATGTTATGTTACATACATATTATGTTAAAAAGAATATTTCTACCAATAAACAAAACAGAAAATTTAAGTACTTTATTTTAAATCGACAAAACCGAATATTATATTATAAAATACTAATTAAATAATCCTGAAAAACACCAATAGGATTTGATATCTGAAGCATTTCGACAATATTTCAATAATAAAAAATAGGCCTACGTATGTATGATTGGCAAATAATTACAGGGAAATATAATGCGATATGAAATTCACACTCATAAATTAAAAATATTTTAAACATTTTGAAAGAAAATATACATTTTGAATCAATAATAAATAATTTTATAAAAAGAGCCATTATTAATTGATATTTCTAGAGAGATTCGTGAGACTATTAAACTGAAATCAGTCGAAGAGTTTATCACAGAGTTAATAAATCAACTCCTTGATACAAAATGTAAAAAAAATCAAGTATATTTCAAATAAGCTAAACTGGGAATTTCGACTGAAATTTTCAAGGAACACTTAAAAAAATCTATAATTTTTCACAAACACATTTTCTTTTGTCTATATATAAGTATTATTTATTATGTTTTATATGTATGTATTTTAGTAGTTCTACAAGTGGGTTTTTTTGTATTATGATTAATTAAGTAAGAGACTTGGTCTATAAAATAGTATATGTAAATTATATTTAATAAATAAATTGTATAGTAATAATATTAGTTGATAGCTTAACATATCTTCTTATTGGTATTAGATGGCCTTATTGGAGTAAAGTGGAGATAAAAAACGGTAAAAGGCGATTGTGAGAAACAAATAAGTCGGAGAGTCGTAACAGTTTAGCCGACAATATGGACATAGTAATAAATGGAAGTGTAAGCGAAGGAAGAAGAATATCAGATGTCAGATCTCATTTGAAGTAAAACAGTCAGAGATCACTCGAGTCCAAGTGGGTCGTTGTCCAAACAGGCAGGACAGGCAATTCTATTAAAGTGGACCTCCTTTGATATCAATCCTGACATATAAAATGCCACCTCTCATTCGACATACTTCACTGCCGTATGACATGTCCGGTGTCCTTACTACCCCCTGTACTACGACCACTACTACGACCGCCTGCTACGACTACTACTACGAACACCTACTAAGACAAAATTATTAAAATATCATTATTATTTCATTATATTCAAACACACTTTCTTATTTATTCATTCACAAATAAATATATACATATTTAATGTGGATTTTTACCACACAACTTCATCTGTACACGTTTCGTAGCTGGTGAAATGAGGCCTTAAAATTGATCAATTTATATGATCGGTTTTTACGACTGGGAAATCGGAAATACTATTAATAAATTTGATTTGATGATTGCCTTGATCTAGGATTACTCTGATTTCTAAATTAATTAAATTAATACGTACATAAATACTGAGGCGATGATTGACTAACGCAGAGCCGCTCTGTTGGTGATCTGTGTTACTAGTTACAGCTAAGACAATACGAAAAAAATCGTAAAAACTTAAACTTAAAATAAATAAATATAAGAATCAGAAGAGCTTAACTCTTGTGAACCTGATTATTAACTGTGCTTTAAAAAATTGAACAATTTTTAAAACGAAATAATAATTGATGTGTGAACAAAATTAATGTTGAATTTTGAAACAATTAACAAAGAATATTATAATAGTTTACGCAAATCTTATATTAAATTTGCATTTTAATATCGTAATCTGAAACCATGAATGACACAATTAAGTTGTCATTGCTGTTTATATGGGTTCACTAAAATGTCATCTGTACAATGTAAACAATTTTTGTACAATAGATTAAGTAATAATTTATGGATATTATAATGACTAGTATAAAATACATTTTTAAACAATGGAAAGCATAAAGATAAATATTTATGATCAGTCAGTGACCTGTGTAACTAATAATATTAAATCACTGACCAAAATAAAAGTTTTATATTTAACTTTTAATTGATATCCATATATATATAAATATTATCGTATATATACCTAGTATAGTTACGTATTAAGCTTTTCATTATTTAATATAGTCAATAATTCAATAAAACCTCTTTCTTACTAGCATCATTAATAGTTATTAGCTGAAAAAATTCAGCCCACTATTTTTATCAAAACATCAAAATATTAAATATTACTTGAAAGAAAGTCTTTTTATATACATTTATGATACCGAATTCGAATTCACATCAAAAATTTTATCAACCGACTAGAAATGAACTTTGAAACTAACTAAATCAAACTGATCATTAAAACTTTGAACGGTGTACCAAAAACATGTGGTGCACCTTTGGGAATTTTTTCATATAATTGGGTATCTCATAATATGTGAAATGTATAACTTTCAGTGAGTATGAGTTTCAGAAACTCAGTACTCCTGAATATATTTGTTTTGTTTCTCGCGCAATCACTGACACTACTTTCCATGCATATTATTGTTATTATATAAAAAAAAACGTAGTTTTGCTGGGAAACCGCAGAATATAATATATTAGGTCGAGTTGGCAATTGTAATAGAATATCTGTCGGAACGTATGAAGTTACCAAGTGTAGCTTCGAAGGTCTTGAAGATCTTATTACAACATCGATATAATACCTCACTTACATTTATACCGATTAATCGACACTACATATTATAAGAATTAATTAATTAATTAGTATTATATTGAGATTGATAATATACGTATCGAATTATAATAAAAACGAGTGTGTCTTATATAGAATTGAAGAGAAAAATTACAAATATATGTACTAAATGGGATATGAATCTAGCAAATATAGATACTAAAATACAAACGCTGTAGTCGATCGTAAAATTACCACATTTAATATTTGTATAATACACATATTAATTTTTAATGGGAATTAAATGGCGTAAATCTAATAACTGATTTGAAAGTGTGGTTGCATTTAATAATACTTGATCAATCAGTATTTTAAAATTTACAAATTATACATTTTAAAGATTAATAATTTTCCAATAAAATTAAATACGTTTTTGAATAAACAAATTTTTTTATTATGATTTTTGTTATGTTGTATTTAAATCAATGGGTAGCTTTTAAGGGAAGGAAAGGTATAATTACAAATTTTTGGTTTTGTGTAAGTGAAGTTTTTGATCTCGGATTAAATTGTGATGACAGCAGGTTATTATTAAAAGCAGAAATATCTAAACATAAGTTAAACCATTATGTAATATTTATTATTCAAAATTAATGGTAAAAAATATTTTTACGATATCATATATCCATTTAAAATATTCTCATCAATTAAAAGTATATCCTGTATAACTAGTTCCTATTCCTATTATTTTATTTATTTTAAATGAAAGTTGTGAATACTCAACCATACAAAAAGTATGTTTTTTTTAAATACGAAAAAAATAAAATTTTCCTTCTCCGCAGGTGACTAGATAGAACCCACCAACAGCATAAAAATTATTGTTTATCTGTAGTATTTTTCATATTTTTTTACTTAGTATGGAATCAAGATACATGTATTATCACATACATGATGGATGATAAGACAGTGTTCAAGTTTCATTTCAGACACGATACTCTTAATATATTGTATGATGTAAACTGATAATAAATTGTGGATGTTTCGTGATATATTAGAGGTGAGTGATTGTAAAATTGTAAATTGAAACATATTCGCATGTGAAGGCTTCCTTATAAAGTATGCATGCTAATAAGTAAAGGAATAAATCATACGAAGACGCAATATGTACGATGTTACTCCCTTACAATAAATTTATTAAGCGAAACCAGCTGAACCACACACTAACTCTTTTAACAATATACTAGCTTATTTAAATTTTTATAAACATATTATATATTTCGGTTTTATAATAATTTTAATAACTAATCCCTCTGAGAAGGTTGTAATCCTTGAATGATTTAGTATAAGGATGAGTGTGTAATTAAATTATCCAGCGTAATTTCGAGATCAAAACAAACAGTTAACTAACGATACTTAAAGAAGGTATATTAGGGTTCATATCCCGATGCCATTACTACAAAGATAAACTTTAATTAATAAAAATATATTTGAGTCACTGACACTTATCATTTTTTTTTCATAAGTTATGGTTAAAAAGTAATAAAGCAGCTTGGGTGTAGAATAAGCGTCGCGTCTTAATTTATTTTTTATAAATATAGACACTTAAATTATTATTTTTATTTATACTTAAGAATTTACCATATGAAATTATTATTTTTTTTGAAAATAACCTAACATCCTTCCATAACTTTACAGAAAATTAATTGTATAATTTTCAATTAATGACAAATAAGTATGGAATAACGTAAATAATTAATGATAATTTTAAATGTACTAAATATATACATTAGAAAAAGTTAACATACATATTATTAATTAAAATATAGTTTGATTTGATTAATATGTAGTTCAGGTATTTTCTCATTCTCTTATTAACACATTATTAAAATATATAATGATCGTCGATCATATATTTACATTTAAAGACTTTATTTAAAAATTACATATTAATAATAAAAACAATCATAAAGTATTATTTTTAAATGGGTTCATCGTTGCATAATTAACTTCATAAAAACTCAACTGAATGCGAAAATAAGTGTAGGTGAAATAGTAAATTCCAATAATTGCTCAGTAGAGTGATTCAGAAAAAATATCCATCGGTAAAATTTTCATTGGCTCATTAAATAAGCTGTACTCGGTACTGTAAATAAAATTTTCATTTTAGCTGGTCTTTGAAGGCACTCAATCATCAAGATGAAAAAGGTCTAAGGGTAATTACAGACCAGAAAGAAATATTCAAAGTTTGAAGGACTAAAGCTATTTATTTGAGCCGCGAACGTGTCTTCTCCATTCAATCGAAACTTATTTTTTGGACAAAGCACCGAGAATC